>JAVTVY010044771.1:0-21601 GCA_036873755.1 Hanleya hanleyi | reverse complement strand
CAGAGAAGTTTTTTTTATTAATATATCATATTAATAGACATGGCAAATACATACCGGAGGCGGCAAAATCGGCAAAGCCACGTGTATTCACATGTGGGTGCGCTCAGAGTGGTCGGTTTACAGTACTTTTATTCAAACAGAGGTTTCCTGACTGTTGGGGGCTGATTATTTCAATCCCGCTGTTTCAGCCTTCAAAAGAATTCCCGTAGGTAAACAAACCCTATATCGCGAGATATTATGCAGGTAGTTGTCATTTGAACTCTGCAAAAGTAAATAAATACGGCGACAACGGCAAATTTTCATGCTAACCAAAATTATTATTGTGTTGAAAATGTACCGATACCTGATACGTAAAGAGTCCGACTCATCCATCGGCCTTCCAGACATTTCGTCTGCCCCGGCTCCTGAGAAAAGGCGATTAATCACTTCTACGAATGACCAAATCCAGAAAAGACCGTCAGTGCTATTCCACGTGCAGCTACTGGTCGTCCCGCCATTTAGGTGACCATGAGAAGGACGTACAAATCTACATCACCATTCTACGTCTTGCCGGGGGTGTCGTAAATAAAAGAATCATTCTCGCCCCTACTCGAGGGATCCTTCTCTCTCGTGATAAAACGAAACTGCCGGAATTTGGGGGAAACCTACAACTGGGCAGGAGTTGGAGCCAGTCTTTGATGCAAAGACTGGGCTATGTTAAGCGTAAAGGAACGAAAGCGACCAAGACAATCTCGAACGATTTCGCAACGCTGAAGTCAGATTATCTTTATCCCATCGTTCAGGCTTGTGAAACCAATCCTATTTCAAGCCGGGTTGCGATCAACTTTGATCAAACTGGAGTGAACATTGTGCCAATGAGTTCCTGGACGATGAATAAAAGAGCAAAGCAAGTGAGGATTAACCGGAAGACTTTTCTGTGAAGTCATGTGGCTCTGTCAGTATGTCGGCACCTCTTCCCACTTCCCTTATATGTGTTGTAATTACAGGGCTAGACGACAAAAGACAAATTACATGCCTGCTGGGCTGCACTCTTTCCGGCGAAGTCCTACCACTCCAGGTGTTGTACCAAGGCAAGACACAACAATGCCTCCCAGCGTACAGCTTTCCGCACGACGGGGACGTACACTACACCGAAACCCACAGGTCAAATTCAATGTCTATGGTTCGTTACGAATAATATTCTGCTGCCATATGTCGATAAAATCAAGGAAAAATTTGACTTGCCAATTCATTGTTGTTGCTTTCTTGTCTCTGCCCTTGTCATATGAACATGTTTCTTTCACGTGCATGAAACTTTCGCGATTTATTCCAATCGCGAATATCGCGAAAGTTTCAAGCACGCGAAAGAAACATGTCTTACTGTACTTGTCAGTACGCCGGCATCTTTCTCCATCACCCTTGTTATGTTGCGTTTCATTTTAAAGTCTCGTCCAGGGGCGAGCTTACGACTCCTTTCCCAGACTCATCCATACACAACACACAATGTCCCTGATAATACATTATTATATACTTGAAAAAACAGAGAAGCGATCATCCAGGAAAAATAAACGAAAACCCTGGATAGAGACAAGTTATTGACATATTTGGACCACTATGCGGAACAGATAGGGATACTGCATATGTAGTTGTACTGAGTGACTACTTTGCCAAGTAGGTTGACGCTGTACATCTCAGTTGAACGGCACTGTAGGGAGATTCAACAGACACTGACGCAGATGTTGAATGCTGTGGTTGAGAAGGACTAGAGTGAAAGAAAAAGAAAGATGCCCGTACCACGGAGGCTTACGGGGCAGCTACACACAAATGCATGAGATTATACTCGAACACGATGAAGCTGGGTAGAGAAGCCCAGACTACGCCCACTCGACGGTGGAGAGTGCAACGGCGGAGCTGCAGGAGCCTTGCAGTGGGTTGGCAATTTGAGAAGTAACATGGATGGTAGATGTTCAAAGGGAAACCAGGGGCGTTCTGCAGATGAGCCGTAGACACCAGAAGTGGGCGTATGACCCGAGTGTTAGGACACAAAAGTAGTCTTCTTTTAAGTGTATCTACATGCTCTGGTGGAAAAAAAATGATCTGTCCGCAGCCTCAGAACCGGTGGCTGGTCCGTATAAGGTTGCCCACTCTTGTCAACCGTCGGTGAGGAGGACCACGGTTTTTGCTTTGGCGAGGGATGCAAGTCTGCAGTTCGGGTCCCGACCAGAAGACATGGAAAATCGAAGGGATGGGTTGTTAGGTGACCGACCGGCCGTATGAGTACGACATTGTTTGAAAATTATGGCGTACCGACGTTAAGTCCTTTTGCCGTTCATCCGGCAGACATCCTAGATGTTTTTATTAGATTCCAGAGCAAATAACAAGCCGGTTATCGGTGACAAACGCTGCAAATTTTATCGCAAACAGACAAATATGGAGGCTACCCTTCTGCTCTTCTTGTTGATATGTGGAAATTTCAGAAAACTATTGAAGCACGAGATGGCAAAAAGGCACAAACGTCACTGATTGGCTGATAGCAGATCATACCAAATCACGTGCAGTTGGGAAGTAATCGAGTTAACAAAAGTTTTACTGAATTGAATTTAACTGAATTTATTCCAAATTGACTGAGAAAGCACGCACAGAACAGATTAAAGTATCCAATTTGAGCACAAAAACACCGTGTCATTGTAAATATCTTTTCTTTATTGAATAATACATTTGGTCGTTGGGTTTATATCTTCTCTCTCTTCTCTGTCGACTGTTGATTGCTTCAGCGTCACGATGTCAGAGTCTGAGTTCTGAAACTGACGATCCCTGAAACAGGAGGCTCTAATCCGTTTTACTACGTTTCGCAACTCGTGTCTAATTGCGCTTAACTCGGCCTAGGGGTCATTTGATCGCAATTTGTTTTACATATCCATAGTGCCCTAATGAACAAACACACACACACCCGAAGCTTTGCTAAGATACCCTGGATAACGACTTGGAAATCCATATTTTTTTTGCTATGGATTGAAGAATACGTGTCAGTGATAAAGATTTTACGAAACGAATTTCATGACGCCTTTCTCTCATCACAGATAACTGCTGACCGCTTCTGTCTGACAAAAAATAAGCTTGTTTATATTGTTTTAATTTTTCCTCTTATTGGTGCTAACTGTCGAACGACAAACAACTTTCGATTTGGCCATTCTTTCGTGGGCGGCAGCTAAATACTGTATGTCGGATCTGACGCCCAGACTACAGCTAACAAGCCATGATCAAGCAATGTAGAATCGACTATGCGCGATTAACTCACAAACATTTACTTAAAAAAAAGAGCCAGTCCCAAGGTGTATTCATGCCACGAAGATCTCACAGTGAAACATATTCTTATCGTCTGTATAGATTTAAGATTTTAAGAGATTCTTTTTATCGAGGGACTATTTTGAAAGATCGTTTTAGTCGGGTGAGGGAGGAATGTGTTTTGGGCTATTCGAGAGGAATCAGTTTGTTGCATAAGATGTAATGTGTTTGTTTTGAAGTGTTGGATTACTTTGTTACTGACTTGAGTACTTAGAATGTTGTTTGACCGTCGCTATATAGGTGAAATATTACTGAACGCGACGTGAAATCTTAATTCTCTCTCTCTCTCTAACATCTAAAAGTTCTACCTCTCTATTGCAAGAAACTAGCTTGTGTTTGTAAACGTATTTTATCCTTGCATTGATTTTGCTGCTAATATTGTTGTGTGAATAAAATATTTCCATTAAGGATTCAGAAATCCTTGATGGACGATGACTGACTACTGTATGTCGGATCTGACGCTTGTGTGTGTATTCATGTCCTTTCGCTTCAATTACGACAGCTTTATGAGTAAACAGGTCATGGTACCTCCGATCGTGTTTCACAGCTGATGAGAGATAGAGAGAGAGAGAGAATTATGGTCAGGAATATTTCAGCTATATAGCGACGACCAAACAAAAATTCTTATCTAAGTATGTCAATAAAACCAGTAAAAACATTTACAATCTAAAGTTTTCTAAAAATGTATGTATTAAACCGATTTATCTCAAATAACTTAAAAATCAAATCTTCTTTTATCCGACCAAAAAGATCTTCTAAAGTAGCTGCTAAATAAAAAACTTAAAATCTATACAGTCGATCAAATTATGTTTCACTGTGACACAGCTGATGAGAACAACGCGCCACATCTGGGCAATCATCACTTAATGGCTTTGACCAAATAATACTGAATACACTGCAGCTTGCTTCGTATTTTTATTATTATTTTAACGCGGTGGCACACTCCATTGGATATTCTCGTTACCCGTTACATTCTGGACTGGCAAAGGTACCTCGCTCAGTATATACCGTTTTGCTCCTTTGACATTTTTCTTCGATCCAACATGCTATGATTATTGGATTAAATGTGTTAGGTAAAAATAAAATGAGCGACTCGAATAAAGATTTAAAATAATTGTTTGGCTTAGCTCAAACATGGGATCTTCTAAAGCTGGGGAAAAACGGAATGTAAGAAATAATAACGAGACGTTCTCTAGATGACATTTCCAGATTGCCACTGTCATACAATCTAATTTGTGTGTTCCAGTTTTTCATTATTCCATAGATCATATGTTTGCTGCAAGAGAAAAGCAATTTGTGCAATGCACTTTACCATATTTTTTCAATCCACGCGTTGAAGATTAAATCAGTCAGAGCAGTTACCAGATTGAGCAAGAATTTATATCGGGAAACTGTCTCTATATCAAAGACTACAAACAGTTTTTTGTCCAATAAGTGATAGTGTAATAAATTAATGTTATCAAATTGAGTCCAATATCCTAAAAGTGATCTGGAGTGGGAACCCGTATTTTATTCGAATAAAAGTCGAAAAATGTAACTGTGTTCTTATTTTAAATATGAACCTTGTCAAGCAGTGATTAGGCTGCCGTGGTTCATACTTCCAAGACCATGTTGCGTTTAATACTATAATAGCTTACTCCATCAACAAGAAATATACACTTGTTTTAGTGGCGTCTAGAAACTGGGAATATTAAGAAAATAGAAACTTTCCTATTAATAACAACTTCTTATATTTATTAACAGGCTACAGTTTCTAGCAGTTTTTCTAGGAACATGAACATTAAAAATCTGCGCGTGTGTGAGAAAGCTCTTTATGAGATGCTGTGGATAATGGCAGACTTCGTGGGTTTCAGGTGACTGTGGGATGTGTTCGTCTGGGTGGCCAGAGACTTTTCGAGAGAGCCATGGTCAGGCGATGTAGAATCGGCCATACACGATCAACTCACGAACATTTAGTAAAAAAGAAACAGTTCCAAGGTGTATTCCATGCCACGAAAATCTGACAGGGAAACATAATCTAATCGACTGTATAGATTTTAAGACTGTAAGAGATTCTTTTTATCAAGCAGCTACTTTAGAAGATCATTTTAGTCGGGTAAAAGAAGACTGTATTTGAGGTTATTTGAAAGAAATCGGTTTGCTGCATAAGTTTTAATGTATGTGCATGTTTTTTGGTGTGTTATGTTGATTACTTCTGGATTGCTGGGTTGCCGACTTGTTTTTGTTGGAATAATTAAAATTTTGTTTGATCGTCGCTATATAGCTGAAATATTGCTGAACGCGACGTTAAACCTTAATTCTCTCTCTCGCTCTCTCTCTCTCTCCTTTCACCAACAAAATCATCTATATATACCCACTTGTGAGTACAGGGTGACCATATTGCAACAGGAACAAATAAGCATCCAAAACAGATTACCAACGAAAACATGGGGTAAAATAACAACATAGTACTTTCAACAACGGGAACTTTTTATATGAATTGATTTAACAAAGATGGCCATTCATAAAGCTCTGGTGCGCTTATAAACCACTTATCACATGCGTAATATGAATATATTAAGTATAAGAAATATCTAACAGTACACATGCCCCACAGTGAAATGCGCAAAGAACATGACATTTTTGAAGATCCCACACATATATCCATCATACCAGTGTGAAATTCGTATAAATTACACGATATATATCTCGTATTAGCTGCAAGGTAGCACTAATGTGTGGGTGGGTTTTCGGTAGACGATGATCATATTTTGGGATACGGACATCTAGAAATGGTAATTGGTTATTGTCTTCGATTTCCATGGTAAATGTCATGCGTTGATGTTGATTTTTCAGGTGATTAAGAAGGCCAAATGGATCAGCCTCAAGGCGACAAACGAGTAATCAACCTTCCAGTACCACCAAATAGAGTGGATGGGTGACGTCAGTATGATGTGCTCTTCTAATTCAGCCATATATATTTTCACTATGAAAGAAGAGTGTGTTGAGCTCATTAGTAGTCCATGTATTTGCACGTATGCATGACTGCAAAAGCGCCCCATGTAAATATGTTAAGCTGATACAACTTTTCGGGAGACGGTTTCTAGATGATGCTGTCGGGAGTGTCTGAATGTTTACTGTTGGATTCATTTTGTCGGCGTGTAATACTTAAGGCGCCGTCTCTAGGGATGATGGCTATGGAGTCGACTCCATCATAACTGATGAGTTGTCTGGACGGTTTTGATGTTTTCAGTCTTTGACGAAGGAATTAGCAGCGTTACCCAGGAGACAATGATCCGTCTTATTTGTTGAGCTGTACTATAATGAATTCTCCCATCGGTATAAATAAAAAGCTTCACTTTCACTGGGTTCTTCTGAATTTTATTGCACTTTCGTTGGAAGTTTTTCATCCATTTATTGTTCACCCTCGTGTCTTTTAGTATGGCTGTATACCGTTTTTCTCATACATGTATCTGTTTGTTAGATCTGTATCTGGTTATTTATAGCTGGTATGACCTTTGAGATTAGCGTTGCCAAGGGTGTCCACGTGGGTGTTGGTGAGCATCACCGTCGCTGTACATTTATCAACTTGGACGATGGTTATGGATGTATCCCTCCTTAGTTCTGAGATGGCCTGTCGCTCGAACTTGAGAAAGTTGGGTTCCTACGGGGATGCCATTTATTGGAAAATCAATCCCAAATCAGCAGAATTGTCAAAACATAAGGACCAGTTGACACAGTCTGCACCAGTGGCAGATCAGTGTAATTAAACGCAATATTAAAAGGCTGGTAGAAAACGATGCCGGAGTACTCACAAGAAGTCATATAACCCCACAGACAAACATACTGACTATCTATTTCTAATCCCAAAATTGACACTTGTGATGATTTGTATCCCAGCCACGCTTTGAGTTTAGCTGTTCATGTGGACTTATTGAATTGGCATGACCACACGGCCACTAGTACCAGGAGAGACACAGACAGAGAGAATTAAGGTTTAACGCCGCGTTCAGCAATATTTCAGCTATATAGCGACGATCAAACAAAATTCTAAGTATTCAAGTTAATTACAACGCACATAAGGGAAGTGGGAGGAGGTGCCGACATACTGACAGAGCCACATGACTTCACATTATAGTCTTCTGGTTAACCTATTCTAAAGCCCATACCAAGAATCTAACGATTCGTGATATGTGGTGTATCTCAGATACGCTTTTATTGTACCTGTTCATGTGGCAACTTGGATGACATGATCAAACGGCCCCTAGCACCGGCATAAGCGGTATTAGATACAAATATAGAGAGCTATGATGGAATGCTCTGACAACTCGTATATTGGTAGTTGGTGAGCTGCGTCGCTGTGACAACTCGTACACTGGGTATTGGTGAGCTGTATCGTCGTCAGATGAAAATGACGGCATTTAACACAAAAGACTAGTCTGTAAGGTCAGATGTCGACCCAGCATCAACTTACATACACACATTAAAAGTTATGCAACAAACCGATTTCTCCCAAATATCCTAAGATAAAATCTTCTTTCACCGGACTAAAACGATCTTCTAAAGTAACTGCTCGATAAAAAGAATCTTACAATCTTAAAATCTATAATCTATAAGTCGATAAGAATATGTTTCACTGTGAGATCTTCGTGGCATGGAATACACGTTGGGACTGGCTATGTTTTCTTAAATGTTCGTGAGTTAATCGTGTATGGCCGATTCTACATCGCCTGATCATGGCTTGATGGGAAAGTTTCCGGCTGTTCAGGTGCCGACTTGAGCGTATTAGATACAAATAATTCAGAACGAGGATGTGAAAGCCTTATCGAGTTATCCGTTGGAAAATGATGAACTATGTGACCGCCAGATAGTAATCAAAGTACTCCCATTTTGTTATATGCAGTAGTTTACTGTGTATGGTTCAAATTTTTTCTTTCAGTTCAATACCTGTTTCAACACCTGTTTCAAACTCCTGTTTTCAATACCTGTTTCAACTCCCGTTTTCAGCAAAATAGTTCAACTCAAGATTGCTTCAGCTCCAAGACTGTTTCGCTTTTAACACCCCCAGATATATCAACTCCACCGTCATTTATTTCCTGCAAAAAAATTCTTCTTCAAGACTGGTCACTGTCGCCTGTCGGTGTGCTATCACTCCCCACACAGTCAGGTTGTTGACGCACAACTTTGATTATCAGATAATTACGAATTTGTCTACATTATAGAGAAGTAAGCTTTTGAAAAGAACTCATCTGTGATAAATAATAAACTTAACCACAATCACTGCTCAAAGACGAACTGCCTGATCTGAACAACGATAGATCTGATCAACATCGGGTGTGGAGAATGGACCGTGGAGAATGACCCTTCCCGCCGTAACAAATGATACCGGATAAAATAGAATGGAAAGGCAAATTTTCAAAGAAATTGGAAAGATCAACTTTACTGCGATAATGTTCACATTATCAAGTTAAATGCACAAGCTACCGTGCATTGTAAATATGTTTATGACTGCCAGACAGAAGAACGATACTTTTTTATGAATGTTGTAAGGGGCATCAAATGAGAACAGTCTCCGGGCAGGAGATCAAAACTACACATGTGCAGAAGAAAAAAGAAAAACTGAAGAGTGATACTAATGTAGGGTTTACCCTTGGTAAACCCGACAAAAACGAATGCAAGTTTGTATTCAGAACTTGTGAGGTCCGACGCCGACCAAGCGCTCCATTCTTCACCATGTTTACAATTACAACGCATATAAGGGCTATTCAGAGGTAAATGAAATGAAACTACCAGTGATTAACATAGTTTTCCAGTGAGTATACGCTTTAAATCATCGGAGACATCGGAGATATTTTCAAGTCACAAAACTACACTCACAATGATTTGAACAGTTTGAATACCACGGGTAAAATCAGCTCTATATTCTACCGCCACCCATGAGAGTAGCATATACAAATTTCTTAGCGTTCAACTCCGAAACATGTGCAAAGTTGCCTTTTTGTCTAGCAGTGAATACGGAACTCGTTACTGGGGGTACCGCAAGCATCATTTATTGCCCAACTAACATTCTGTACCATCCAACCGATGAATCTGACAAGCCCGAATTTCAATCAAAATACGTAGTAATATCAGCGCGTAGTGTGAATTCCAAAGTTATAGATTACGACCCCAGAAAGGGTGGTGAATTTAGGGATTATCTGTGCGGGTTAACCATTAGTGTGGTACGCAGTATTATCCCGTTTCAGACAACATCGTCCAATAAAAACGACTGATCACGGTCACATGGTCGCCCAATAATTTTCCATCCACCGCCGTCGATTATAATGTGTGGTGAGTGGCTAGGTTATCTCCCTTTACAGTAGCTCCTGTCTCGCCGTCTGGCATCGACCACTCCCCGGGATTCATTTTGAAGTTTACAAGACATTTTTGTAATAAAGGTGAGTTTAAGTAGCTGTAGTTCTGAATGAGAAGCCATTCATTTGTGACCAGCTCGTATTTCATCGTAATCAGCGATTATGAACGCCAGCAAATATTGCAAATGTGTGACTTCACAATGCAGTTTTTTGTTTCGTAAGCAACAACAACAGGCCAAAGTTGTTCACAACAAATCCTTTCTTACAGAATTGTTCTTATATATATTAGCGTGTTCATACAGGGTCTTCAGCGGGCTCGGCTGACGCCTCGCCCAATATAAATTGTACTGACCCCATATATTTCTGTATTGGGTCACTGACAACCGTGTAACTAATAATATCAGACAGCATTGCAGTGGTCGCTTTATTTATTTGGAGTTTAGTTAAAGCGCTCGACACTGGGATATCAGACAGCATAAGTCACACCGCCAGTTCCGATCCAGTGTCATTTCCGACCCACTTCTTAAAACATTGCTTCTTGTCACAACCAAGATCACTAGAAATCTTAAAATATTTTGTGCATTCGAACAAGTTGATCAACGTTCCGATCTTGGTTAAATTATATTATGCATTCATTGGTTTGTTAGTCATGAAAAATCAGTCTCGTCTGCTGACGCTTCCGATCAAAGTGTTGATGTTTTGTTTCTCAAATATAATTATCATATGGTACTGCGTATCTGTCATAAATTGATTCAATCGAGTGTCACACTAAAGGCTCAGCCGTTGACAACAGCTGACAGAGCCAGTTCCGAACTACCATCATCCATGGATGGCCAAGCTGGGTCGTGCCATGACCTTAAAAGATCTTGCGAACGCAGCGTTCAGCTCGTAAATTCGTAACTCTAATGCAAATTCACCATGCTTTTCTTTTTCTCTGCTATTCGGAGGTAAATGAAATGAAACTACCAGTGATTAACGTAGTTTTCCAGTGAGTATACGCTTTAAAGTCATCGGAGATATTTCAGTGTCCAATCCACCTTGCCAATATGATTAGCTGGACCATGGCACTATCACCCCGCAACCCGCATTCATTAACGCTAAATGTACACTTTTGAGATGAAGACATGCAAAACTAAATATTCGACTAGGACTCGAGTTTGGGGGAAATGCTATCGTGGATTACATTTGCATATATCTGGGTCAAAGTTCATTGCCAAAACGAGGCTGGATCGAAAAGAGCCACAGTGGGTCGGAAAATGTTATCTTATATTTCCTACAGTTCAGTTCATCACCAGGTAAGTTACTTTATTAATAAACTTCATAGACAGTTGTACTGCGATCCCGATAATGATTTTGCCATTTCCTTTTTAGTCCGGGATGTTAGGTCATAAAAGGGACTGTTTGGTTCAGATTCTTCCAAAGCACCAAATTTGGCCCATACAATACCTTTTCGATTTTTGACGGGCGCCAAGGTAGTCGCCCCCTGGGGCCGCCATATTGGCGAAATTCATTATGGCCGCCGCCCGGGTTAGAGGTCAATCGTATTTAAAACAACAAAATGGTTAGAATCATGAATAATACAACTTTTTAGTGGTTATCGGTGTCGGGGAATCTGATTCTGATCTTGTTTCAACGATTTGAGGTCAAGGTCACCCTAAAGGTCATTTTGGAGTAAAATTCGTCATTTTCAGTGGTTTTTAGTAGAGATATACCAACTAACTCATTTTATCGATTTTCGGGGTTGAGTAACCCGAATCTGGCCATATTTTGACAATTTGAGGCAATATTGCATGTGAGGTTCACGACAGGGGTCACCCGAAACAGAGATCAACCGGAGGTCAATTATAGGAAACACCAAAAGGGCTAGAATCACAAATAATACCATAGGGCTTTGTGGCATCGGAGACTTAGATTCTGACCTTATTTTGACGATTTGAGGTCATGGCCACCTCATTTGAGAATTAAAGGTCAAAGATCAACAGTTGCTACTAAAAACAATCGAAACAAGATTATTCAGGAACAAATGTTACTAAAATACTTCGGAGATGACATCTGCTGATAAAATGCTATAACTATGCCGCTACGTGCATTTAAATGTTCAAAATACAAAACAAAGACCGCTTAAGCAACAGTATACCAATGATTACTTTTACTACCTATACCTTCTGGCTTGCGCTCTATGATGCCAGCAATAAATAATACTTGTCATCACCGCCCTCGTTATTAACGCACCCGCCTTCGCATTTGCGGAGGGTCGTGTATCGGACATTGGCACAGTTGCATTTGCACCTTCCCGTGCATGTCTTGAGCCAGCTGCAGTGCATGAGAATGGCATATGCCATAGAAGTGTCGCTGAGAGTGGTCCATAGCGGTTGCCATGTACTGGTGCAATCTTTGTGCCAGCTCCACTCACTTAAGTCAGGGATTTCCTGCTGGAGTGAAGCGACTCCAGTAGAAACTCGCTTGCAGCAGCGCTCGCTTCACATGCTGCAAAAGCACGGCTTGGGAGGTGGGATGTTTTCCAGCGATCTGGTTGCAGTAGTGAAGAGGTGATGCTTGGCCTCATTGACACCGGCTGCACCACATCCCTTGCTGTACATTAGTACGATGAAACGTTCTATAAGCTCCATATGCACGGACTCGAGAGTGTCAGGATCATGCGTGAGAGCCACTAGTGTGTCGGTGGGGTCCCATATGCTTGTACAGGCTGCCCAGGCGATCTTTTTGCCACATCCAAGAAACTGTGAAGTCGTCTTGCACCCCGTTAAGATGTGAAAGAGAGGTACTGCCACGGACTTTGACGGACCAAGATCGGAACAAATGGTTTGGACTGGAATGCCACAATACTTTTTCCTGAACCCCTAAAATCCCGAAGTATGAATGGATCAGCGGCTTCTTAAAAAATGTTAACAAAAAGGAGCCGTTCTCATTCATCAGCACACGGATCTCCAAGACTGACATGAGCGGAAAGCTCCTTCTGTGTACCCGTTTTGAGTCCGTGTTCTTCAACATGCGTTGTGACCTCACAATACTGCAACCATTCAGAGGCGGACACCAGGGTCCTCCTGTATCTAGCACATGCCACGGAGGAGGGTCACACAACAGCCTATGTTCGCACGATGGACAGCGATGTCCGGTCTTTGGAGACCCTCGGTCTATCGGAACTCTTGGTGGGCTTCGGTACTGGAAAAAAATATTATGATATTCCAGTCCATACCATTTGTTCCGATCTCGGTCCGTCAAATCCTTGGGACTACCCCTCTTCCACAGCCTTACTGGGTGTGACCCGACTCCAAAGTTTTTTGAGAGCGCAAGCCAGAAGATATAGGTACTAATAATCATTGGTATATTGTTGCTAAAGCGGTCTTCGTATTGTATTTCGAACATTTAAATACACATAGCGGCGTAGCGGCTTAGTTATAGGATTTTGTCAGCAGATGTCATCTCCGAAGTATTTTAATATAATTTGTTCCGGAATAATCTTCGTTCGATTGTTCTTAGTGGTAACTGTCGATCTTTGACCTTTGACCCCAAAATGGGGTGACCTCAAATCTTCAAAATAAGATCAGAATCGGAGAATGCCACAAGCCTCTATGGTATTATTTGTGGTTCTTTTGGTGTTATACCTACAATTGACCTCTGGTTCGGATCACCTCTATCGCGACTCTCAAATGAAATATTGCCCCGAATCGCCAAAATAAGGCCAGATTCGGGTTACTCTACCCTGGAAACCAATAGAATGAGGCAGTTTATATATCTTGCCCCAAAACCACTGATAATGGCGAATTTGCCCCCAAAATGACCTTTAGGGTGACCTTGATCTCAAATCGTTGAAATAAGATCACAATCAGATTCTCCGACCCCCAAAACCACTAAAAAGTGCTATTATTCATATTTCTAGCCCTTTTAGTGATTGACATCTAACCCGGGTGGCGACCACATTGAATTTCGCCGAATATGGCGGCCCTAGGGGGCGCCCGTCTTGGCGCCCGTCAAAAATCGAAATAGTATGGTATGGGTGACATATGGGCCAAATTTGGTGCTTTTGGAAGAATGTGAACCAAAAAATCCCTAACAGCCCTGACTATTTGAAACAGATGAAAATTTAACTTTTGTCGGTCGGAACGAGCGACGTGATTGTATATCTCATCGTATATCTCGCAAATATCCAGATAAGTCCATGTCCACGTAAGTTTCATGTTAAAGCAACAAGAAGGACACCGATTCGTTGTTTGTCTGTGCACATCAACCTGAGCACTCGGAATGGTCCGCATTATATCGTATCGGTACATCCATCCATACATACATCTAAAGGTCGCCAAACATTATACCCTTTATACGGATTCACTATACCCAATTAACTCACGAACATTTACTAAAAAATGAACCATCTCCAAGGTGTATTCCATGCCACGAAGATCTCACAGTGAACCATATTCTGATCGACTGTATAGATCTTAAGATTGTAAGAGATTCTCTTTATCAAGCAGCTATTTTCAGAAGGACTGTATTTTGGGTTATTTGAGAGAAATCGATTTGTTGTATATGTTTTAATGTATGTACATGTTTTTGGTATGTTGTGTGAAGTACTTCTAGATTGCTGGGTTGTTGACTTGTTTTTATTGGAATACTTTGAATTTTGTTTGATCATCGCTATATAGCTGAAATATTGCTGAACGCGACATCAAACCTTAATCCTCACTCTCTTTCATACTTTCTAGAAATCTGCTGTGATGTGGATGCTAACCGGATATGAATCGGTAAACGGCCCAATGTTTGTCAAGAGATTTTTTTCAAAATACCCCAGGGTATTCAGGGTATTTTTGTTAGCGATGTGCATCCGACAAATTGTTATCCGATGGTAGTATCATATTAAGAAAATGGGTTTTGTACAACGATAATACTTCCATTATTTATTCTGTCCTCCGGCAAACTTGAAAAAACCATCGTAAATTGGATTATAAAACTGTTCAGTTTAAACCATTATTCCCCAAAGAAGGGCCTTGAGCTAAAACACGAGCAGTATAATCTCTTTGTCGTCTAACACACTATTTGCCCAAAAAAACCATTGACAACTAGATCAATACCGTCCAGTGGGATCGTACGAAGTTGGGAGGAATTGTTAGTCAAACATACTTTGTAAACTCTTACAGGTGCATACAGTGTAAGATAATTGCCGTCGTCACATTTATAGAGTGTCTTCCTTAAGTGAATTATTATTTGCAGAACCAAAGATGTAACATATACAAGGAGTACAGCTATTTTATTATTATTGAGTGTAAAATTTGCAAAAGTGATTGGTGACATATGTAATAATTGGAAAAAAGAGGTCTGGCGAGTATAAAGCAACCATATCAATCCACAAGAAAGCCTCCTTCGGCACCTCGAATTCAGACTAGAATACGGAGGATTACAAGCGTCTATTCCCTCATTCAGTATCTAACCGTCGTCCATTAATGAATCTCCGCGTCAATAACCCAAAGTACTATTTCATATAACAGCATTAGCACCAAGTTAAAAACAACAACAATCAAAGTATACATAAACATAGGCTAGATTCCTGCAAGAGAGAAGCGATCAACAGTTTTCAAACTCATTTGGATGTATAATGACCGTACACTCTAACTCGTGACGTCACAATTTGGACTTCTTCCAGCAGCAGTAGTGTTTACAATATAATACTACCAACATGTTCACTTTAAGTAAAGTTGAGTCATATTTATCTGGCCTGGTGTCAAGTTATTACATCTCTGTTGGGAATGCAATATTCTGCTTAATCAATATCCAGCTCAGAACAAAATAGAAAACTCTTTCGAAACGAGATCAAGAATGTAAGAAAATCCGTGTTGAAACCGGTTATTTAGCAACCAGTTGGCTAAGAACTGGATAGCAATCCAAGATTATGAGTACGTTGTCATAAAAGTATTATTCATATCATGATTATGTAGTGATAAGATAAAATGTTGGTGCCGTACACGTGTATTGAATTTATCGTTTATACTAAATCCCTGTAATTGTATATTATGCATTAATAAACATATACCACCAATTACTTTCAGCTGTGACCAATGTGCCTTTAATAGCTCCTCAGTATCAGCTTCTCAGCTTGTATGGCTTTCAGAATCAGAGCTCGTCTAAAGTGAGTCTACTATGATATTCCCATATTATCTGACATATTATGTCACCATTTTACACTATTCTTGCTAAATTGCTAAAACGTGCACAGAACAGTACATTTAGTTCGCAGATATGCGGTTGACTCACTCTAAGTACATTACTGCACTACTCTCGTGCATGTGCAATTTCGGTCAGCTGAACTTATTTTGAAATAATTTATTTTATTAAGAATAACTCGGCCTCTACACAATGTACCGTGAAAAATTATGGTGAAATATACGACATTGCTTTCTGGGCCTTTTCTGTAGTTATCGTGGTTATGTAACGATTCAATTAATAGCAGGAAATGAGGCGGAAGGCATAATTTGTGCAAAAGACCAATTTATTCCAAGGAGATCTTGTCAATAAAAAACAGTCCTTCATTTTGTTATTTTTTATTTGCTGAGTTTGAAGCGAGATTTATCGCCTGATTATACCTCTTCACATGGATAATTCAAGCGACCATGAATACGTGGTTTAGTTGTTGTTCGTTAAGCGGATTATGGTATCGTCGGAATAAATATAACGTCTAATTCACAGATAAAGCATATTGAGTAAGTGACACAAACTGGTTAAATCTCGCACTCAACTCAAACATATTTAGCAAAACTATTTTGTGTTGGCACACAACACAATTTTGCGTTGCTTTGAACATAAACTGGTGTTGGTATAAGCCAATCTTGTATGAAATTGTTAAAATTAACACAACCTTGTGTAAATTCCAACGTTGGTAAAATTGTTAATTTAAGACAAAAGAGTTTTTGTATGAAGATGTGCAATCACAATTGTAATCTGCAAGATCCCTGAATGCCCATAATACATACCATTTAACAGAAAATATACAAATTTATCATATACCTATGTATGCTATGTAACAAATACAAAGGCATGTTTTCTATTTCCGTATCGCATTTCCCGTATCACATCCTCCGGAAAAAGAGGGACTACTTTCGCCTTGTCTATCTAGGTCGCATTGAGTCGCGCCACCTGTCGGGAAAACCCCTACAACATATCCAAGTATAATCGACCACGGTCACTGTTTACCTGGTGTTCGTGGCCAAAAACTTAACAGTTAATTTTTTTTTTTAGGAAGCACAATGCGATAAAGCCGATGTCCTCAAAAAACATACAAAGGGCCAGGTTTACAATGAAAATAAAATTTATTTAATAGAAACGTCTGTCGTCTGCTAGGCCATGGCATAGGTCATGGGAATTCCCACACCAAGAAATTCCTTCAGCAATTCATACTTATCGAGTACAGCTCTTATCGGAAAACGGGAAATATCGCCAGAAAACTGTATATATATTCAGACATTTGTTAATTATTATTCCCTGTTGACATTTTCCTGTTTGTTAGTATTCTACAATTTCATACACTGTACAATGGAGGATTCCTTTGCCAATTTTGACAGTGACACGAACAGTTCTTTTGAGCCGGCAAATTTTGACCTGGGCTTTTTGCCCAATTCCCCCAATCAATCTGATGAGGGCGGTTCACCAAATAACTTTCCCAGTGACGATGGAATTGATGGTGCTATTCGGGACATGCCTCTTGACCTTGATATAACGATGCAACATCAGACTGCGGTGGCAGCATCAACAACAACGTCATCAACAACAACAACACCACCAGTGTACAATGAAAACCATGATGAATCGGACTCCGACCCGGAACCTGAAGATTTAGCATTGCTGAATGAACGAATACAACATCATGACCCCCCTCCAAATGTGAATAACCGTGCCCCAACATTTGTAGAGCTTCAGAAATCCAAGACAGAGTTTGTTACTGATATGAGAAATAAAAATACTGTACGGAAAACTGACAGCGTGGTACGCACTTTTGCAAAATGGCTTGGGGCCTCTCCACGGTTCGAAGAACGGGAACTACAGCTCATCCCACATCTGGAGCTGGACAACTACATCGGCTCATTTCTGCTTTCAATTAGAAAATTTGATGGATCTGAATATGAGCCGGACACTCTTACAAGTTACCATCGAGGTATCGACAGGTTCCTGCGTGATAAGAACTACCCATACAGTCTGATATTGGACCGCGAGTTCCAGACAAGTCGGGATGTCCTGGCCTCTAAAAGAAAAGAACTTAAAGCGAAAGGAAAAGGAAATAGGCCAAATAAATCAGAGCCTCTCACCCGAGAGGAACAGATCATCCTATCTGAAACGAGTCAGCTTGGCTGCCAGAGTCCAAAACAGTTACAAAACAAAATGTGGTTGAGCAATACTATGCATTTTGGACTGCGGCCAACTTCTGAAAACCGAAAACTGAGGTGGGAGGATTTAACGCTAAAAACTGATGCGAACGGTCTAGAATTCATTGAATTCAATGAGCGAGTGACAAAAACGAGAACCGGTGCCAATCCGAGTGGCCACGAACGCCCCTTTCACCCCAAACAATTCGCCTTGCCGAATAACCCCGAGGAATGCCCCGTTCACACATACAAGGAGTTCCGAAGTCACAGGCCCCAGAAAATGTGTGCTCCTGATAGCCCATTTTATCTTGCCATACACTACCAGAGGAAAGCATCAAGCTCTGTCTGGTATAAATGTCAGCCACTGGGGGAAAATAAATTAGGGAAATTATGAAAACAATAACAGGAAATGCTAACATACCTGGACGGAAAACAAATCACAGTGCCAGAAAATCGACAGCGACACGTCTTCTCCACGCTGGAGTACCACCGACAACAATTATGCAACTGACGGGGCACAAAAACGTTGCCAGTCTGAACAATTATGCTGTTGCCAGTCATGAACAACAGAAAAAGATGTCACATATTCTCGGTGTAACAGATACGGCAAATAATACATCTCCGTGTCACGCTATCCCAAGTACCAGTAATGTCGACGATTCTCCGTGTGTCCCTGTCACTTCAGGCCCTTTGATACAAAGTTCGGACTCACTGACTGACCAAAACATTCCGGTACGAATAAACCAGAATCTCCTGTCACAAACTCAGACGACCGCAGCGGGTATCTTTCACGGCGCCAACTTTCACCACTGCACCCTGAATATAACGGTCTGCCAGTCTGCTGGATCGATCCCGTCCAATAATTTGACATAAATAATAAATAAACCGAATGATACTTTTCACTTTTGGTCAAATATATAAACTCTAAATGTTACAGAACGTTTCTGTCAGTTTCCACATGTTTGTCGCTTCCGGTAAAGTTTGAAAGTTACAGCGCGTATGAATATACTTTTTTGACCTAGTTATGAGGCTAGCTAAGAGAAACCTTGTTCTCATGTGAATATTGCGGTACATTCAATAATATATATAAATTCTGATACTGTATGTAATGTTGAATTGAAGGTTATTTACAGTTATTATAGGTAATTTATTTCAACCAAAAATGAATTCTGTCTTCTTTCTGATTTTGATCATTGTTTCTGCTATACTGACTGTCAACTCGTTTCTGCATATAAAACTGGGGTAAGAATCGAGGCCTGTGCACTACCCTAGATTTGAATGCTGCATCATCCAACATAGTCCTGCGGAAATACCGCTAAATATGACCGACAAAGTTAATATAAATACAGGTATATGATAAAAAAGGTACTGTGTGTTCCGGGACGTCGTATCAGCTCTCGTGCTTTGAGGTCCGATCGCCGTATCGACCTCGCCCTGCGGGCTCGGTCGATACGGCGATCGGACCTCAGAGCACTCGAGCTGATACGACGTCCCGGAACACACAGTACCATGATAACCTCTATATACAAAATAAAAATAAATAAAAAAGTAAAAAATAACAAAAATAAACAAAACAAAGAAGAGTACCTCATCTGGAAGTCACATCATTCATTTTCCGTGATCAACTTGAATTGTGGACGGAATCAGGGGAATTCCAGGCCATCTCATTATTCTTGGAAGTTGTTTGTCGCGATTTCTCTTTTAATTTCTCGTATACCCTGTGGCCACGGATTTGCCCCATGATTTTTTTTTATTACTGCATCTGCAACGATAAATGCATTTTTGATTAGCAACAACAGATGGTCCACGAAGCCATACCCAGTCTTCCTTCTATGAAGTCTTGATTTGTTACCCCAGTTTGGAAATCTTTTTTCTCCCATATTTTCAATAAAGAATTTGTAACAAGAATCTGTGAATTTTTTGCAACTAAAAATAATACAGCTTTGTTTCCAGACTTGCACTATATACATTCTTGAAGATGGTTGACCAGTGTAAAGCGAAGTTGAAACTCTCTTCCCATTTTTTATAGGTTATAACCCAAATTTTGATAATAATATACTGTATATGAATTTCAAATTCGTTTGATCTGTTATTGGCCTAAATGTGCCTGATTCCGTTGATACTTTGTTCCTAGCCTAAACTGCACTCTTTCGCTCGGGATATGATGGATAATTTTAATGTAGGAGTAAAATTTCTTTTTCCGGTTTTATTCTGTAGTTGCTGAAAGGATAAAAATTCTCCATCTTCCCTAATGAAATTAATCCTTCGCGAAACCCCATCTTCTATCTATCTATCTATCCAGACACTCTTTTTCATTCCGCTAGTGGGTATAATCAAATAAAGGGATTATCAAAACGTAGATTTGTTTGAAATTTTTGATATGCAGCAAAAGGTTTAATACCTATCATATCTAATCCACCTTCTTTCTTTTTGCTTATCATGGGCTTTATATTTATTTTACCGAATATGGTGGTTTTCTTTTTATATCATACCTCATTGAACCATTGAACCATTAGTGAATGCCACTGACGCAAAGTCTTGATTCGATTATATCGAAACAAACACTAAGTTCCAGAAATGTCAAATGAACATAACCCGTGAATGAGGTTTGGAAATCTTACACCCAGAGATTCGGTGAAATATTGTGTATCATACTTATAAGGCATTACGGAGTATACATTTCCATTCTCCATCCATTCCTTCTTCCGACGTTATTCAATTCCTGAACTTTTCAACCATTTTCAAACTTAGCATCAAAATTCTTTTTGTATTTGAGAGGATACATCAGCGAGAGACGATATACCGTTGGCGGTGATTGAAGATGGCTAAATCTGCTCTGACAATTTAATATTGCCCAGGTTTGAATTAAATACAAACGCCAAAGAATAGAATGGAACAAATGAAAATTGTACAAATATTATGATTAATATGGTTAAGAGTTAACTTAGAGTGTGTAGATAATCCGTCTTGAGAATGGAGTAGAACATTCTCGTACTCTTCACAAATATCTGTCAATTCTGCAAATTGAGTTTTACGATCAAATTGGAGAAGGAAGTTAAGAGCATCAGAACTGCTGCTGAAACATCAAACAAAAAAACGCCACCCGCATTGGCGCCTAGCCAAGAAACTAAAAATATTTCATATTTCTTGCTGCTAAAATCTGATAAAATAATCAGTGGAACTGATTACGGCAGATTAACGAAGAGAGCAACAGATCACGAAAATGAGAGAAATCTGTTAATTGACAAGTTCCAAATATGCGTGCCAAAGAAACACGATGCCGTTTCAAATACCTCATTTTGAAGTGAAAGAAAAGCTGCAGTGGAAGTCTTCACTAACATCTTTCTTGCATTTAGACGAACTAATTATCTATTGTTCATGGAGTCACCCTTAAAAAGATATATATCTCGTTTTGTAAATATGCATTGAATAACTCTTGACGACAGAGATGTAAAATCTGTGTGAAAAATAAGTACTTTTGCCAACTACTCAATAAACGAAAAAGAGGAAAAAAAGCCGAAGACAGTGTCTTCATTACGTCATGCATATTACGGAATGACATTCCAAACGTCATAGCCT
>JAVTVY010044770.1:0-19890 GCA_036873755.1 Hanleya hanleyi | reverse complement strand
CTATATGTCTTCCCCTTTATCCGGTGCTTACGATCACTTTGTGGTGTCTTCAATAGTGTGTCGGTGAGGTTTTCATTGGCCGTTTATGATTTATTTCCTGGTTTCTGTCTATAAATGTCAACCAGTGCATCTCGCCATTAACTTTGTTGAGCAGACAATTTATCAAGCAACATGAGGAGAGTCACGATTATGTGCCACATGCTTAATGTTGGGTGGTTTTAATTGCATGTAGTTATGAATGGCATGACAAAAATACTGAAGATAGGGCGAACTAATGCATTACATGATTTTAACTTTTCGTAGCATGATATCAACGAAGCATGTGATGCAGTAGCGGTCCTAGCCCGAGCTGCCATTAACCATTAGCTAAGGCATGTGATGCAGTAGCTGTCCTAGCCCGAGCTGCCATTAACCATTAGCTAAGGCATGTGATGCAGTAACTGTCCTAGCCCGCGCTGCCATTAACCATTAGCTACAACAGGAATATTTGGATGCATTCGAATATCCGTCCTTCTGATGAAGGATGGCAGCTCGGACTGTCGCAGTCCATTACTTCGATCGAACAGTTTGTGGACCCAACCCCTATTATTACTCAGAACCGAGTACCAGACAGGTTGTTAACGTAGTGTTTGTACGTGCCCTCATAAGCTCCTGTAGATTGAGCTGGTCGCAAGTGCCCGGTAAACTATAATAAAATATTTGCGCGATACGTTTTCAATGAATACACGTTCTTCATAACAACGTTAAGAACATCACGAATGAGCTCGTGTACGATGTTGAAAGATATACATTTTCGCTTTTTTCAGTGCACCACATGGCTGACACAAGCCGGGATGTCTTAACGGCACCATTGAAAACCGTTTACCACTCCTTCCCGACAAAAAACCAGCTTGTGGTTTTGTGTAAAGTTTTATTTTATGCCTGCTGGGTTTTTATATGCCGACAGTGCCATTTGGAATAATGGTCCGTAATAAGGTTTTTTATGTAAAGAACATCATCATGTCTGCTCTCATCATTGAAAAGTGTTGACCACTTCTCTCTTGTGGGAAACCATCTTGTGTTTTCTTATTTTTATTTCACACACATTTGAATTTAATGCTGTCATATGAAATATGTCTTTATTGACAAAGACCGTATAAATTATTCTATAGACGACGGCTGTATATTGAATGACGGATCTGACGCTTGCTGAAATCTTTTTTGGACCAAGGCTGGCTACTGAACATCCAATCGGACGCTTTAATTTCACAACGGAATCGTTTCAGGAATGAAAGACTGATTATGATTATTGTGTCAATGACATTCCGATATTATGGAAATGGTGACGCATGCTCAATGGCGCACGATCATACACTTTTGCGTTGAGTGATTGAGAAGGAACGGGCTTTGAATGGATCGGTTTTTGAAAGCGCCTTCACATAGTCATATTCATAAGAGAACAGATACAGGACAGCCAACAGGGATGCACAATTAGTACCCATTGGAAAACCTAAGGCGCTTGGTGGTATAGCCACGTTTTATAAGTTTCTGCACATAATGTTTTGTGACGTTGATTAAAATCGTCACATTCAACATGGGATCTAGCAAATGCTACAAGGCAAATTGCGTATACACCATATGCAGGTCCCACTGAAATATTGCTGTCAAGAAATGGATAGTTTACGATGTCGAAATTGTAATCATCTCTTTTGTCATAGAGTCGACGAGCCCGCTTCGTTATTATAGAGATATAGATCTAAATATGATGTGCCTGTAGTGCTATCTGTAGTTTCCTTCAAATCCAGTGAAGGTGGATGTATATCCTTCTCTGTGTCATTTATATAGCGATTATCCACAGCGAGAAGATCGTCTATATAAAGTTTGGTGGATGAGAAGGAACGGGCTTTGAATTGATTGGTTTATGAAGAGAACAGATATGTCAGCCAACATGGGTGCACGATTAGTACCCATTGGAATACCTATATGATGTTGATATATTGTGTTGCCAAATTTCACATAGATATTATGAATGAGAAATAAAAGCAACTCTATCAACAAAGCAACTCTATCAACACAGATACATGTACTATTAATGAACTTAGACGGTCAATAAGGTCCTGGTGAGGGATTGTACTTATCTGTACGGTATGTGACCTTTAGCATTAAGTTCTTCCGTAAGACATTTTGAGTTTTCCAATATCCACATACAATCCACGCCAGAGTTCTTAGAAAGAAGAGAAAGTAGATCAAACGCAACATTTTATGGATTTCCATGTCCTTCTTGATCCAAAAACATTTTTGCTTGATCTATATTTTCTATTTTGTGGTTGATATCGCTTTCATCGTATGATTCTAAACTAACTACATGTACATGTATCTTCCTCAGTTATCAATAACTGTAGTCTGGCAATCCTATTACGATACCGCTGGCCCAATTACTGATCTTGGCTTACGTTGTGCGGGTAATATTAGGCCTATTTTATTTAACTCGGGGCATAGAAAAGACTACCAGGAACAGGCCCAACGAAACAATGATATGACGTAGGCGTACTGCCGTGACTGGAGGAAAGTAATCACTTGTGGATTTGGCAGATTCGCGCGGTTTCATTGAACACATCTCGGCTTCATTAGAAGAACGGATCTCCATCAGGACTCGGATAGTTAATCAGATAGCTTGATTAGAATGTCTCTTATAGCATTCCAACACAACTCCGCCTATTACACCTTTAGCGCGATCCTTTAGCGCTAATGAGGACAACTCGCTAAAAGATCGCACAATAACTTTATTTGTTCCAGCACAAAATCAATACAAACTCCGTTAGGGCCAACTATATGGCTAATTTGTTCAGTTTAGTCTATATGTCTTCCCCTCTATCCGGTGCTTACGATCACTCTATGGCGTCTTCAATAGTGTGTCGGCGAAATTTTCGTTGGCTGTTTATGATTTATTTCCTGGTTTCTGTCTATAAAGGTCAACCTGTGCATCTAGCCATTAACTTTGTTGAGTAGACAATTTATCAAGCAACATGAGGAGAGTCACGATTATGTACCACATGTTTAATGTTGGGTGGTTTTAATTGCATGTAGTTATGAGTGGCATGACAAAAATACTGAGAATAGGACGAACTAATGCATTACATGATTTTAACTTTTCGAAGCATGATATCAACGAGCAGCTGTCCTAGCCCGAGCTGCCATTAACCATTAGCTAAAACAGGAATATTTGGATGTATCCGAATATCCATCCTCCTGGTGAAGGGTTCATGGCAGTTTGTGGACCCAATCCCTATTATTACTCAGAACCGAGTATCAGACAGGTTGTTAACGTAGTGTTTGTAGGTTCCCTCATAAGCTCCTGTAGATTGAGCTGGTCGCAAGTGGCCGGTAAACTGTACTAAAATAATATTCTCATTCGACATTCACGTGAAGCTGCCTGTACAATCGGGGGCTTTCACAGGAAAGTAAACGTGATCGGCCAGTAAAATAAAACATGTATAGTGATGGATATATCTTAGTTTGCGCAGTCCAAAATGAAAAAAAATAATTATCACGATCCGTTGACGTGAGAAAATAATCAAATCAGCAATAATGGTATCAGTACTTTCATTTCAAGAAAGCAGACACCCATTTACTCTTTCAACTACAAAGAAAGATAAGGCGATTTTCCAAGTTCTACGGACTCCGGCGTTCCGGGGACTTACACCCCAAGATTTTCGTGATGTCTGCATCGGAACTGAGATAATATAATGGACTATGGATCAATAATCCGCACAACTCTCGAGTCAAATGAAATATACCATTTTTACGTATAGAAAGGTAGGTTGTATCATCGCCTACGCGAGGCACGTGTATTATAATACCATCATACTTCAGCATTGATGGGCATTAATTCTCAGCTGGGTCCAGGAACCTTTTTTCAAATTTCATTTTTCTGATTTGAATAAATCAATATCAAATGCAATCGTTAATTTGTCGACACAAACTTGGCTCTACAAACCGTTTTGTGGGAAAAATTTAAACGAAAACACGTACGTATTTGATTCGTCAAAAGATGCTATGATGAACATTTTTTGTTAAAATTTTCAACATATGTCATCGAATGAAATTATTATTTTGTACACTCAGACTGCAATTTATTGTGCTTGACTGCCAGATTGTATAATTTTTCGCATATGCCAAATTTCCACCCATGAAATAACAGTGTTTCTGTTCTAAATAAACGATAGATTTTGCCCCCGATAAGCCACCTTAACATTTGGTTGGCAATCGTTATCCATCGCTATCTGCGCGTTGGTATATCACAAGACCATGATTGTCAGAAATTAATATATAGACACTTATATGTCGTATATCCCAAGTACATGTCTGAAATACAACTACGAGAATCAGGGGATGAGAGACTCAGAAGAAGAATCATAATTTTGAATTTTCTTTAAAAATTCAAGATTATATTTCTTGTCTCCGCATCTCCCCATTTTCTTGGATGAGAAAAAATACGTTTCGATCTATGTGGAGAAAATTAACCATTCTTTATGTTCGAGAGTAGCCAAAATGTTCTTCAATATATCTATTGTGATTTAGTTACAGTCATGTTTCTTCTGGTCAAATTTACTGTCTTCAAGCTTTAACAAGACCAATTTGTGTTTTTATTTGTTATGTTAGAAATTTTAGAAAAAAGCCCAGAAAATATTTTTATACTATGAACTGGTAGCAAATATCTGCCTTCACCGCATAATTTACAACATTTGTGCCCGATACCTCTGTTTGGTTCTTTGTCTGAGATGGTGCTGTAATATATTTGTGCGATACGTTTTCAATGAATACACGTTCTTCATAACAAAGTTAAGAACATCACGAATGAGCTCGTGTACGATGTTGGAAGATATACATTTTTTTTTCAGTGCACCCCGCATGGTTGACACAAGCCGGGATGTCTTAACGGTACCATTGAAAACCGTTTACCACTCCTTCCTGACAAGAAACAAGCTTGTGGTTTTTTGTAAAGTTTAATTTCATGCCTGCTGGGTTTTTTATATGCTGACAGTGCCGTTTGGCGGACATCCATTGAGATATAGAATAATGGTCCGTAATAAGGTTTTTTATGTAACGAACATCATCATGTCTGCTGTCATCATTGAAAGGTGTTGACCGCTTCTCTCTTGTAGGGAACCATCTTGTGTTTTCTTGTATTTCACACACATTTGAATTTAATGCTGTCATACGAAATATGTCTTTATTGACAAAGACTTTATAAGGAGCACAATCATACATTTTTACTTGATAGCGATTTTCTACTCATGGAGTAGGCCGGTCAACCAAGCTTTCATTATAATTTGTGTGACATTTGTCGGCTTTTTCGCACCTTAATGGATTATGTTGGATGACACGAGCAACTGTTCGTCGTACAGTCTAATTTTCTTGTGACCTGTTACTTGTATGGGTGACAAACACAATACTCATAAATAGGAAGAACTAATGTATCATATTGTTCTTTCCCCCAATTTTATAGCATGATAACGGAGAATCTAATGAAACATAGAATATTTTACAATTATATGACTAGATTCGATCAACAGATTGATATTGTGTTTTGTTGGGTACCTAGTCACCTTGACATTAAAGGTAATACTGAAGCTGATAACATGGATACGGTAGCCGTACATAATGAGGTTGATCCTGTTGGAATCCCATACAGCGATTTCAGACCACATATCTGTGCTAATGTGAGAAAGTTATTTCAATCTTTATGGGATGCTATGGATAATAACAAACTTCACGAGTTCAAATAAACTGCAGGCTATACTCATTTGAGCAGCCAGAAACGTTTCGACCAAGCCATAATTAGACGATGTAGAACTGACCATACGGGATTAACTCACGAACATTTACTGAAAAAGAGCCAGTCCCAAGGTGTATTCCATGCCACGAAGATCTCACAGTAAAACATATTCTTATCGACTGTTTTGATTTTAAGATTGTAAGAGATACCTTTTATCGCCCGCAGCTACTTTGGAAGATCTTTTTAGTCGAGTAAAAGAAGATTGTATTTTAGATTTGAGAGAGATCGGTTTGTTGTATAAATTTTAATGTACGTACATGTTTTAATTCGTTCGTTTACTGAGTTGTTAACTTGAATACTAAGAATTTTGTTTGATCGCCGCTAAACCTTAATTCTCTCTCTCTCTCTCTCTCTCTCTCTCTCTCTCTCTTTCTGAAATATCCACCACAATCCGAGCTGCCACTAGCCCGCGAATACAACTGTGGATATTTCATATTGAATCCATATATTCATCGTTCAAGTTAAGATTTCGTGAATAACACATTGTCCATATAATCCCACTCATCAGGTTAAGGTGAATTAGTCACACGATGCGAAAGGTAGAGCCGAATATTCGGCGCACAATGGTTACAGTTTGATACCAGTCTACACTATATATCACCAGATTTCAGAAACTTTGAATGACTGCGTTTGGCAGTATAGCCTTGTGAAACCAATTTTCCCAGTAATTTTCTGGAAGTTGATTAAAATCGCCAAAAGTTCTGTAGGAAATGGTATGAGGCGACTCTCAATATTTATGTATCTTCATCAAGGGTGATTGAATAGTCAAAATACTAACTAACATATTTTACTAATGGTATTATTTTCCTATCAATTGTCAATTATTTATGTTTATCGCTTAAAGACGGAACAATTATTCCTTACCATTCACTTAAACATTTTTGGCAAGACATATCTCTGTTGTACGGCATAAAGGATGAAGCGAGAATGAAGGTCAAAGGAGCTTTCTAGAATAGTACTATACAGAATTTGCACTCATCCCCTGTTTCATAGTACACGAAGGGAACAAACCGTCTCGCGTTCTGGTTAAATGGAAGTAAATTTGATTTGTCCGTCTGGACCAAGAGTACACAGTTAAAAGAGCATAGTAGCAGACCGAAAATTGCTGCAGGTCGTGTCCTCGGATTGCGGTCTGGTAATGATCCTGGATTCTCCAAGAAGAATGCCACACTTTGCAACAAGAATGAAAGGATGGCATCATTTCATATAGCTGGTAGTCTTGACAAACTATTTCCCAACAAGAAGAGACGTCCGCTCTTTTCAAACTCTTAGCACTCGGAAACGTGGCGAGGAAAATGTCAGCTGAACTTATCCTAAGTGAGGTATTATGGAAGGCGGGCGAACCGAATTATGGCGCCTTAGGGGGTTCCAGCTAATACATACAAGTGATAGATCAAACAATTAAGGTTCCATATTAAAAGAGAGATCGGACGTAGTCCAAGTTGGCGCTGATAGAAACGCAACACCAAAGCAATTACTCACCAGCCTTTCAGTCTGGTCAGTATCCCTCAAAGGACATAGACCTGAATGGACTAATATATACAGTGGACCAAACTAGTGTTGGATTGGTGTGGTCTCGCGCTTGAACATCGATCTAAAAATGTGTCAATTTGACAGGTCACAGATGCCGTTATAATTTCAGAGAAATAAATTTTCAATTTGGACAATTGTATCGCCACCCATAGAACGATGTGACGGACACACACTTTAATTTATTTGTTCATTTATGCAGATGTAAAACATTACCACCAACTGGCAATATTTATACTCCAAGGTGGATGGCAGTTCAAACGAGGTGACATAGACTGATGAGATATGTGAGAAGTGGGAATAGTTGACAACGTCTGGCGACTAAACAGCAATCATGTTCACAAGAAAGTCTTTCCTGGCACCTCATATTCAGACAAGAATACGGGGCAGTCTAGGACGTAGCCTGTGTATCACTGTCGCTGGTGTTCATGTGGAAACTATGAAGTAACCAGACGACTCGTACCGCCGGCTTAAGCAGAATTAGATATGCTAGCTCAAGAGCTGTGAAGACAGATCAACTCAAATGAGTAACTCATCTGATGTTATTGGATGAGCATCGAGGGCGTCTGATTGAGTTTCAACATGGTGTAAACATGGTAAATGCAAGAATACCCAGAAAAAAACTAACCTCCAATGCCCGACGTCGTTCGGAAAATTTCAACCGATATAATAAACCTACATATATTTGTCAAATGGCATGTACAGAGGGCGAGCCTCGGAGATTAATAATCCACCAACAGAATCCTACCATATACAGACAATAGATTGGTGAGATATGTTAGCGGTGGAAAAAGTTGAAGACTTCTGGGGACTAAATACAACCACATGACTCCACAGGAAATCATTCACGGAACCTCACATCCAGACTAGAATACGGATGCCCGAATTCGTATCTTCACATGCCAGGGATCAGAGTTCCAAAGCCCTAGATATGTGTATATATGAATTGTCTAGACACGCCGTAGTTCGTCTCTGTTTGAATAACAGTCTAGTTGCATTATTGTGCCAATCCTTCGTCCGCTTAATTCAATGACCAAACACTGTAAAAATTAAACAACTGTCCGTATTCTTCAATATTCAGTAGCCTAAAAAGCTTATGGGAACCTATGGTTTTCAACATATTTGATATTTATATACTTGTTTGCGGTGTGTCACAGATGTGGAACGAGATCACGCCTGTTTGTTAAGTGATGTTAGCTACATATCCTAAATAGTAGCCTCTCACAGTATCATAATTCGAGGTATCTACTCATTATCGTTTATGTGCGGTTAGGCTCTGATGTTATATATATGTCGTAATACTGGACCTCTTATGTTCATTTTCATTGATACGGCTAAGGATAAAGTTGAAGTTACGATCTTGATAAAATATGATAAATGCTTAGACAGTTCACTGATACAGAGACATGCCTGTCCATTAAAAGATTAATCATTCAATAATAATAATGATTTATTTACCAGCATTCATTCATTCGTGGAAATATCATTAGTCAGAAAAATGGCATAGTGATCAGAATATAAGTGGTGGTCCGTATTATGACATGTGCCAATATGTCTGAACTAATACGCCAGCCCACGATTGCAGTTATTGGGACTATATTGCAAGCCTCAAAATGGTCTTCGTCAATTCCAGACATAACAGATTACATCTTTGGTAAAATGAGTTTATTTAAGTACAAGTAGCTTCTGCTGAGATATGCTGGCGTCAAAATACTTTTCTCAATCTACGTCATTTAATTCACAGATATGTCACGTAGTATCTAGGGTAATATTTCATACCGTGTTACTCTCCATTGAAAGATCCCGTACTGTACCCGAATAAAAAGACGCTCTCTCACAAAACTAAACGTGACTTGCAAAATCAATGTACGAGTGGGTACATTCGATTGTTCTTGGACGACAGTCAATAATGAACAATGTTTATACGAGACGTGGATCAGACATTAATCAAATTGATCGCTATATCACCGATACTTCCAGACAGGAAATATCTCGTTTACATGTTGGCTCATCTTGCCGAGGATTTACAACCCAAGGATTGCCGACGATCAGCGCAATCATCGATCAGATAAAAACATTTCTGAGACAGACATTTAGAGTTTTAGCTGTCTAGAATAAGTATCTCGAACAACCGAGAAGTTGTGGTGAATTAAAAAGATGAATACACTTCAAGTGAATACGAATGAAGTCATTCTTCCGATGCAATCATCAATCACATTCAATTGCTCGATTTTATATCTTTCTAAAAAAATATATTTTACACTTGCAATCAAAGTAAGAAAAAAACGAAAGAATGACTCCGGGAATGTCTCTAGGTACACAGAGAAACTTTGACCGTTCGGTGCTGTGTAGACTACCGGTACTCTTCTGAAAGGCTCAAATCTGGATGGTTCTGTGCATATCTGAGTGATGCGGCGCGAACGAAATTTTTCAGGCCATGTAAAGTTCTGAACTAAGAAGTTCGGCACCGTCAAGAACTGACGATTTCCATCTCGAAACTGATCAGTAATATTCTGTGCAGTTGCTGGGAAGATAAGGTTCACTTGTTACTTGTAAGTAACTCCACTTGCTTGTGTGCAGTGTTGTCCGAATGCTGTGAGCATGTGGGGCCACATAAGTTCTTAACATGTTACGCACACTCAGTTCTCAATACCAAGAAATGTTACCATTCATATTTGTTATCGATAAATACTGAAAGTCTGCTGGAAACCGTAGGTCCCGAGGTTCACCACTGTACACATGTCATGCGAGTTAACAAGGTGGAGAAGATTTGGTTGAATATCATTTCACTCACATGATGACAGCCATTTTGAATGGTGGAGGAAGCCGGAGAACCACCGCAAGTCGGCAAGGAACTGGCAAACTTTCACACGTGCACCAGCGGGGCTCGAACACGTGCCGGTTCAGCGGAGTGGAGCTTTTGTGATGAGCAGCGATTACAAGGTGGAAATAATATTAGCGGCATGTTCTCCACCAGCGTGTTATATTTTTTTCTTATAAGACTTGTCAGATTACGCCGTTCCATGTTCCCATCACTATCGCATGATATGGCTTGTATGTTATTTCTATATGATGAAATTCTGCAGGTGTATACTATCATTTGATCATCATTTAAAGAATATGGCGGAAATAATACACTCGTCTTTGGGCGACATGGACTTTTATTCTGAATAATAACTTTTACATATATCCATGCTTGAGGACGTTTCAAGATCATAATTTCCATCTGGTAGATCTGCAGAGCTAGTATATAACAATTCCTCTTCCATTCATGTATCTCCACTTAAGACGGTGTGTTGAACAGTGTGGTCGTGTCCTTCATTGTGTCCACAGGAACAATCACAGTATGTCTGACAACAGAAGCACCATTACATCTAAGAATGCTCGTGATCTCTGTGATGTCTTCCAATACAATAACGTTCCGATATCGAGACAGTGCCAGCGTATATATTGTTTCTTCTCTTTATGAGATAAAGGTCAACTTGGATAATTGTTTTCTTTCTCATGCATGTGTATAAATAGATAGCAATCTGAGATCACTCTGTAATAATCGATTCTTCTTATTTCTCCCTTTTTCAATCACTAAACTCAATGCTTATGTTAACCAAAGGACACCTTATTCTTCTTATTCACAATGTATCGCGAAAAAAGATGGCTCTGCAAGTAGCACGTTATTCACCTTCTGATCTTCAGCATCGGGATACCATAATACGTTTTACGATGACAGAACTAGCTCATCTAATATTTTCTTTGATGTGATATCATCACAATGTATATCTGCAATGTTTTATAACTCTAGAACCGCTTGAAGTAGAGACACAATTTGTACGTCATTATGACCGTTATGCGTGGACGAGTGACATGGGTCTTTATTTGTCTTCGATAAAAAGGATTCGAGCACTCATTGGAACGCAAAATCATATATGTAACTAAAAGTAGCAGACTGAATTTCTCCTTCACTGCTCCCAACCGCTTCGAGAGAGAGAGAGAGAAAGAGTTAAATTCACGGCTGCGTTCAGAAATATTTCCGCTACATAGCGTCATCTGAGGGTTGGGAAAAAAAATGAACACGTTGCTAACCTGTGACAAATCAAAATGGTCTGCTTTGTCATTGGGTTATTGATTTTTGATATATTTAATAATCAAGATACCATAAATTTGCTGCTTGAAATCGTCATAGCCTTATCAGTATGAAAAAAATATACACATGTGGAGAACGCGGTAACGATTTGGAACAATTCGGTCGCTAAACATTTTTAAAACGAATATATCAGAGAGGAACAAAGTCGAAATAGACATTAAATATTTTGCGACTAATACACTGCCGCCTGCTCTGGTGTCTCTTTTTTTCGGTCATAATGTATACATATCCGCTTAAGATGTAAATACCACAAGACGGTAAATTTTCTGTGATAATCATCTTGTAAACACTAATATCTTATTGACTCTAGGCCCAATCACAGAAAGTTAGGACACCGTCTTCATTTTTCCTTAATTACTTCCCCACAACTGAGGCATTGAACCAGGTATGTTATATTTGTAACGAAAGGTGCGGATTCAGTTTGATTAAACACTTCGCTTTTGTTTTAAGTTCCTAATAACGTCTTTTTCCTAGAATGTTTGAATGTAATGGCATACCCATTCTGAACATATCAACCTCTCAACATGTACAGTGTCTCAGATTTTCTAATTTCGTCTCGCAATGTATTTTATTGCCATTCAAACTTGCTTGATCGAAATAATTAGCTAAACCGCTAAAATGAGTATAGAAACATTTGAGATGTGAGAGACCCATGTGTACCTTGGTATGTTTAGATCACGTAGTCTAAATTTTAGGTGGATAGCTTAGACTTCATTAGAAAGCAAAACTTCACAAACGGTGGAAAGATCAACCACATGAAACGAGGGAAACACGTAACAGGTATTGCGATTTTTACAGATTAGTCAGCTATAATTCTTCAGAAGGTATTCTCGGGACAAGAAAACAGCTCCTCACATCTGTATGTTAAAATAGACAGAAAACAAACAAATCGAGAGAAATGTTTTTAATTTTTAGGATTTTTTCTTACATATGTCTGTGCAGCTGTTTGATAAAATGATTAACTGTACAGTAGGACATGCTCAATCATGAAATCGAGACGGGACAGTTTATAAACAAATACGTGTCAAATTACAAGCGCTTTTGTGATGAATTTCTGATGAATGTTTTCCTGTATAATCCCCATTTTTCATGGGTTCCCTACATTCAACAGACAAACAGACAGTTGTTTCAGTGTAGGCCCGTATAATACCGTCATTACATCCTCCCATGCAGCTCAGGCGGTAATCCGATTTCATTTGTGTGTTGAATTTCTTTGTGAAAAGTGAAAGTTTGACGACGAAAATCTGATATTGGGGAACACTTTCCTCAAAAATTATTTCGATATAAGGAAAGTGTTTTGGACTATATAAAGATACAATAATTAAAAAAAAATCATAGTTTTTCATCCAAGATTGCGGGTCTCGAGTCCTTAAACTAACTTAAACTCTCTCTTTATCAACCGCAGTTGAATCTGCAATAAGTTAGTCTGCCTTGATAATCCTTTACATCTAATACTGAAATCAGGTGGACCAGGTTTTCAAACAAGACTGTTTAAGGAAGTTGGAGATGAAGAAGATACATCATCGATAATGGGCGGACCGTCTTATGATATCACACTACGCAAATAAGGTGTGGAATATAAATATGTTCACAAAACATGTTTGCGTTTAAAGGGACATTAAATGCAATTTGGGTTCTGTTAGGTTAATTTTTCGTATCTCTTTCGCGTTTTTTATTTCAGTATGGTCACCAAAATAACGCTGTTCACGAGTGTGTCATACCATTAAAAATATGGTCACTTAGCGAGCACAATTCTCCGTTAGTTAGACAAAAAGCGTATTGCCCTCATCAAAACGGATCAATGCTTACACACGGTATGTACAAGTATTCATAAACTAGTAGTCATTGAATTGCGATAATGATTAAGTTGTTATAGCCACTGGACTGAAACGTAACCGAGGTTATTTAGAAATACTCGCTACACTACTCATCAGTATTCTGTTATTCCTCCAAATAGCATCAAAAAACTATGAACGACGGAGAGAATATTCCGCATAATCAATATTCAGATATGCGCCCATTAATTTCTGGAAAAAGTACGCCTGTTCAGATGAGGAGATCTCAAAAGGCTATTGGAGCAATGTCATCGTGGGTGTAATCGATTCCAGACATAACAAATTCGCTTTTCTAAAAAAGAGTGTTTGATTATTTATTTACAAGCGCTGTTAAGAATAAGCCTTCAAATACGTTCTCTAAGATGCATCAATCAATTTACAGATATGTCGCGTAAGAAATATGCGTCAAATATAATATTCAGAAACAGCCATCATCTTTCAAGTATTTCCTGGTCATTCCACTGTATGCACCCATTCGGAACATCCAAACAGAAGAAACCGACTTTTTCTCGGAAAATCCTATCGTGAATTTCCTATATCGGAAATTCCTAGCCTGAAAATCCGAATCACTAAAGCGGGGTCAGAAAATGTATACCTTGAAAATTACCGATCTCTCTAAACTAGGTTTTATCCCCTCTCTGAACTACACGGGTGAAAACTAAAATCGACACTTATATAAAGCCGTACCAATATAATGGTCAGTCGAGACTAGATTGGCTGAAGCTGGAAAGGCAGATAAAAGGTATTCTTTGATTTGGCGTCTATGGTTAAGTTCATGGTCGAGATATTTTGTCAAGAGCAGTGTACAATGCTTGGTACAGCAAGGTGCCAAGTCTTGTATGTAGCCCGTCACGCCAAACAAATCGACTGTGCTACTCTAGTGACCCTCCGTTAACAAACAAAGTATTGCCTTGTTACATAAGCGACGTCAGATTTTCAGGTAACCAAAGACATGCGTTTGATTCCCAGTTGGCATTGATGTAAACTACGTCATGAGACTGAGAGAAGAGCGTCATGAGATTGAGAGAATGATAAACGTCATCGAATATCATGGCTACATGTATATAGTACAGACATCACCAAAGAACAAACACGACGCGTAATAAAAGCCCGGCGCACACGAGAGCTTTCAGCTGAGCTAATGGACTCAATTGCCTGTCAGCTCAGGGGTTAGCTCTCGTGTGCGGGCAGCTTTTGGTGAGTTTTTGGCCTCACGAGGCCGGGAGAAAAATATCAAACTTGTTTGATAATTTCGCCTCGCGAGGCCAAATCCTCAGCGTGTGCGGCGAACGCAAGCCAACAGCTCAGCAGTTTTATTTGACCAGCCAATAGAAACGTATCTCGAACTCTCGAAGATTTTTACGGCTGTTCACAAATGATCTCGAAGAAGGTGTTCTGCGGGATCCGGTGATCCTTTTGCTCACCGTGTGCGCTGAAACCACACGAAAGCAGCCCCTGAGCTGACAGGCAATTGAGGCCGTTAGCTCGGCTGATAACTCTCGTGTGCGCCGGGCTTTAGCGGTGCAATAGTAGCGTGAAAATAGCACATTAACAGTGCGATAGCTACGTGAAAGCAGCTTGACAGCTGCTCCATAAACGGTGCGATATTTAGCGAATTGAGTTAACACGAACGCAGTAATACCGATGGTAAATTAAGCTAATATTAAATTTGTAGGCGATACACCTTCATAAGTACAACTAAATATGTTCATCTCACGCATTCGTTCAATTCTGTTTGATATCGATGATCGCGATCTAACCAGTCAACACTGACTTAGGTTTATTGAATATAACCCTTGAATACAATTTGGGTGTTAAAAGTTGTGTTAAACACACTCAATTATTCAGTTAATCATTACAGCCAGAACTGTCCATTCGCGGATCTTCTCGGATATTCTCAACTGGGTATCGTATTACCTTAAAAGATAAACGAGAGATCCTGAAGGATCTTGGCGCCCACCATTGTCCGATAATTGTAAGCTAATGACAAGAGGATCTTTTTGTCCATTGTAATTTTGTTTACAGAATTTCGAATCTGAGCGAAAAAGATCGAAAAAGGGACACTGGAAAACACCAAGATATCTTTCTAAGTTTCAGGAGTTTCAAGATTTCTAGAAACTGTACTTACGTCGGTTGTTATAGTACAAGACTACAAGTTAGTCTGAAAGTGAATGTACATGTACAGAGGATCCTTCGTCTTCGTTTTGTAGTATTTTTTTTTACTTTCGCACGTGTCATCATTGGGTACTGAAAGCGAAGACAAATATCTCTTTGACACTTTGGCATGAGCTATGAAACATAATTAAGATTTTATAATTAGGAACGAATGCTAATTCTGTTCTGTTTACTGGGCTAGTTTGAGACATATCTTTTAAGATACCATGCTCGAAAATAGTAAGATGGTACAATACTTTATACTGAAGGGATCCGGTCCGCGCAGTAAATTTGAAACTTCGAAAGTGTCTGAATCCTGATTATCTACCTTGGATCGAAACATGCAGTAGTCTACAGTTGTCGAGTTGTGACGTTGTGTCACAAGAGTGACGTCCCTTCATGTAGCCGACCCCCGGCAGACGAAACGGTGGGGCAGTTCACTTGCAAACTGCATGGACTAAAGAAAACTCGAAGAAATAATTTTTAATTCCGAATTATTTGAACTCCTTGATATGGAAGGTGAAGGTACGGATATTCTCTATAGTCAATATATAGAATATGCCCCACCGTTTCATCCGCCGACTCTTGTGATGCAACGTCACAACTCCGAAATACCATATTAATTTGAAGCGTAACTTGGATTTTCGAATCGGACCAAAAAAGGTATCTTGAACAACTAGGCCCCATGTGGGACCTGTGTACCAAATTTCAGAAAGATCCATGCAGTACTTCTTGAGAAATCACGATAACAAAGTTTCATGGGGAAATTCAAGATGGGCGCCTGGTGGCCATATTGGATTTTCGAATCGGATCGAAAAGGGTATTTTGCACAACTAGACCCCAAGGGGAACCTATGTACCAAATTTGAGAAAGATCCCAGCAGTACTTCCTGAGGAATCACGATAACAAAGTTGCATGAGGAAATCCAAGATGGCTGCCTGGTGGCCATATTGGATTTTCGAATCGGACCAGAAAAGGTATCTTGCACAACTAGACCCCAAGGGGAACCTGTGTACCAAATTTGATAAAGATCCATGAAGTAGTTCCTGAGACATCGCGATAAAATTTCATGAGGAAATCCAAGATGGCTGCCTGGTGGCCATATTGGATTTTCGGATCGGACCAGAAAAGGTATCTTGCACAACTAGACCCCAAGGGGAACCTGTGTACCAAATTTGAGAAAGATCCATGCAGTAGTTCCTGAGAAATCGCGATAACAAGGTTTCATGGGGAAATCCAAGATGGCTACCTGGTGGCCATAGTGGATTTTCGAATCGGACCAGAAAAGGTATCTTGCACAACTAGACCCCAAGGGGAACCTGTGTACCAAATTCGAGAAAGATCCATGAAGTAGGTCCTGAGAAATCGCGATAACAAGGTTTCATGAGGAAATCCAAGATGGCTGCCTGGTGGCCATATTGGATTTTCGAATCGGACCAGAAAAGGTATCTTGCACAACTAGACCCCAAGGGGAACCTGTGTACCAAATTTGAGAAAGATCCACGCAGTAGTTCCTGAGAAATGATGATAACAAGGTTTCATGGGGAAATCCAAGATGGCTGCCTGGTGGCCATATTGGATTTTCGAATCGGACCAGAAAAGGTATCTTGCACAACTAGACCCCAAGGGGAACCTGTGTACCAAATTTGAGAAAGATCCATGCAAGTAGTTCCTGGGAAATCGCGATAACAAGGTTTCATGGGGAAATCCAAGATGGCTGCCTGGTGGCCATATTGGATTTTCGAATCGGACCAGAAAAGGTATCTTGCACAACTAGACCCCAAGAGGAACTTGTGTACCAAATTTGAGAAAGATCCATAAAGTAGTTCCTGAGAAATCGCGATAACAAGGTTTCATGGGGAAATCCAAGATGGCCGCCTTGTGGCCATATTGGATCTTCGAATCGGACCAGAAAACGTATCATGCACAACTAGACCCCAAGGGGAACCTGTGTACCAAATTTGAGAAAGATCCATAAAGTAGTTCCTGAGAAATCGCGATAACAAGAAATTGTATACGGACGGGACGGACGACGGACGGACGACGGACGACGGACGAAAAGCGATTTGACAGCTAAAAAAGAATTTGATTAACATTATCTGAATACAAGATACACACGCACAACCACTCTTCACGCAGTCAGTGGTTGAGCTGAAACGGACTGGATTGAATATGAGGATATTTGCATAAGCTCAGGCGTTGCCTTAAATCGCTTGGAATCAATTAATTTTGGATGAGATGATTATCCTTTATCATACTAATCAGCATAACCGCAGGTATTGCCTTAAATCGCTTGGAATCAATTAATTTTAGATGAAATATAACTATCCTTTATCATACTAATCAGTTTAGGAGAGAATTAAAAAAAAAGTAATCGACTGAATAATGTTTCCGGCAACAAGTCAGGCGCGATGTCATCAGACTAGGCAACTATTTTTTTCTTCTTTTCTGGTAGAGTTTGACACAAATATAGGGTTTTGCCAGAATAAAAGATCAGAAAGATATCCCCCCTTCAGTCATTAGTACAAAGTATCGTCAAAATATCCCCGTTCCATTTGTCCAAAACGGGTGTGAGATTAATCATTATGTTCCGTGGTTTTAATTTCGAAAAGTTGCTACCGTATGTGAGGATACATGTGATCGAATTAAAAGAACTGAAAGATTGAACGAAAATACATGGTACGATGCGAGATTATGGATAAATTTCTTGTGAGGAATGAAAACTCTAGTAATATGCTTGTCTCAAAGATTAACCCATGCTTATCTAATTAAAGACTTTCCCCTGGTGAAACCACAAATGGCCAAGTAAATCAAGTATGATTTCTCAGATTTACTAGGAGCCGTGCCATCTTACTGAGACGTCGGAGATCATCAGGAGAACGCCTCAACCGACTGATGTTACAGAGCCCTTCCCTATTGTGATATACTCTGGATACAGAATGAGACGGCTTTATATGGTAAAGATTTATTAGGCACAGTATTATTGCAGTCAAATAAATATCTTCTTTTTTTTTTTTTTGCAAAATGCAATTTTGTCCGAAGCAATTTAGTTCATTGTCGTAAATCTTTGTCCTGAATAATGAGCGGTTCATTCCATTATTAGCCAATATGAAAAAATTCTTAAAGTAAAACTGGTCTCGAAATTGACTTCTCCAAATAGTATTGAATCGGTTTAGAGGAGGCCTGTTACTTGAAGCAACAACGTACTTGACTATTGATTCTATAGAGCCTATTGCCTCTGTAAACTTATTTCTGGTACAAACTGCTTCTTGGTGGGTTCGATTGTCGCTGCCGTCTGATTCATTCTTCCTCTCACAATTATTCCCGATGCAAATTGCGTCGTGATGGGCTACAGAATTTGTCTGCGCTATTGCAACGCATTTTGTCACAAAGTTCGCATTTTGTCACAATGTGACAAAGCCCGTTAATACTGCACGCAGTTTTGTCACATAAATTAAACGTTGAGCGATTACGTCTGGGGTGGGGAGGGGGGGAGGTTATATGGAAGCGACAATGGCCTTTAAAATCTTTGATGCAACTTCGCCTTAGATTACCCTACATGTAGCAACCGGTAACCAAGCGTTTTATCTCCTGAACTCAATTAGTTAAATTGATATATGATGAATATGAAACGCATACGCCTTTGTTACTACATATTCAGTAATTAAGATTTATAACCGGAAAAATTTTAAAAATAAAAGTCTTAGTAACTGGTTGCTATGGTAAACGTATTTCTGAAAATAATTGGATTTTTTCCCGAAAAGTAAAGTTATATATTTTGCGTAATGCCTTAAGGGAGTAGAGGACGTTCATTTCTAGAGGTTGAAAGTTTTTTTAAATTTCAGGATTGTTTCATCAGGTTAGGAGAAGATGATCCAAGGAAAAAAAATAGGGGGTCACCATACTCGTTAAAAAAATGTGGCAGCCAAATGCATGTATACCACTTAAAAGCCATAACACTGAATACATAGGGAAATTTGAATTTTTTCTACTTTGATGCTCAATAAATCAAACTTTCCAAGGTCAAATTTCCCCCATTTTGCTATATAATACTAAACACATTATACATATAGTGCTTGTTAAATGTGTAATAAAAACAGGGGGACACCATACTTTCTTAGAAAATATTAGAGGTATAACAGATAAACAGAGCCTTTTCAGTCCTATTTCCAGGAGGAGGTGGGGGTGGGGAATCAGGGTGGGTGTGGAGAATATTATTGAAGTTGTATTTATTAGCCATTCAGAAGTTTTCTTCTTGTTGAAAGTGAATAAGAGTGAATTTGGGGGTATTCCAGAGGAATAATTTTTAACCTATGGAGCACTTTGTACCCTCCAAGCGTTGAATTTAAAATGCCAATTTTTGGTTCATCCCATCACACTATCGAACCACCAGTAAAATGCATAAATGGTTG
>JAVTVY010044769.1:0-198023 GCA_036873755.1 Hanleya hanleyi | reverse complement strand
TTAAACGTGAATTAATCCCATCTTGCTTCTCGTAAAGAGCCCAACATCAAATGCTCTTATATATCTCTATGCCAACGTCAGTACTATCAATACTTTATGCTGGCACATTGCTCTGTACTAAATTTTTCACATTCACCTAAACAGATAATTACGTCTGGTCATAGCTGGTTCTAGAAGCTGCACCACGAAGCTTCTTTCAACCCTATTGACGAGGGCCCTTCAGGAGGTAAAAGCATTTTGGGAAAGGTATTGCGCCACTATTTCTAAGAACTCTGGCGTTGAATATATGTGGATATTGAAAAACTCAAAATGTCTTACGGAAGAACTTGATGCTAAAGGTCACATACCGTACAGACATGTATCCACATGAGATTTCTCGACTCTCTATACCACAATCCCTCATCAGGACCTTATTGACCGTCTTAAGTTCATTAATAGTATCTGTGTTCAAGAAAACTGATCGTAGATATATTAATGTCGGAAGCCATAAAGCATTCCTTAGCTCGACTACATACAAGAGATATCATTCATGGGATGTTTCTTTGTTTATAGAGTTGCTTGAATTTCTCATTAAAAATATCTATGTGAAATTTGGCAACACAATATATCAGCAGCATATAGGTATTCCAATGGGTACTAATTGTGCACCCCTGTTGGCTGACCTGTATCTGTTCTCTTATGAATATGACCATATGCAGGCGCTTTCAAAAACCGATCCATTCAAAGCCCGTTCCTTCTCATTCACCAAACGCTACATAGACGATCTTCTCGCTGTGGATAATCGCTATATAAATGACGCAGTGAAGGATATATATCCACCTTCACTGGATTTGAAGGAAACTACAGATAGCTCTACAGGCACATCTTATTTAGATCTCTATCTCTATAAAAATGAAGCGGGCATTCTCTCTCGTCGACTTTTATGACAAAAGAGATGATTACAATTTCGACATCGTAAACTATCCCTTTCTGGATAGTAATATTCCAGTGGGACCTGCATATGGCGTATACATATCTCGCTTAGTAGCATTTGCTAGATCCTGTATTAAATGTGATGATTTTAATCAACGTCACAAAACATTGTTGCAGAAACTTATAAAACAGGGCTATTCCACCAAGCGCCTCCACTAAAAATTACACAAATTTGGCGATACATATCGCATGCTGATAGCAAAATACGAACGTAGCGTGCAAGATCTATGGCGCTACGTTTCGTAACTTGTGTCTAATTCCGCTTAACCCGGGGTTAGGGGCCGTATGAACCCATGTACTTCAAGATCCTCATGGTACTCATATGAATAGTCACAATCAAAGCGTGACTGAGATACATCTTTTTTTTTTTAGATGACGACTCTATAACGAATATTATGGATTAAGTATACTGATCAGCGATACGGACTTGATATTTCTGGAACATCATGATGTCTTGCCGGCATCATTGAAAACTGTTGACCGCTTCTCTCTTGCAGGAAACAAGCCTATGTTTATGTATACTATGATTGTCTTTTTGAATTTGGTGCTAATACTGTTATGTGGAAAATGGAATAGGTCTTTGGATTATGGACGCGGATATTCTCTAATGGACGACGGCTGGATTATGAATGACGGACTAGACGCTTGTAATTTAATCATTGTCGTTAGACTTCTTAAATTAACTCTTCATTTCACGAGCTAACTATCTAATTATAATCGAATTCTATATTAAACAACTGCATTATTCATCGTCTCTCAATGGGTCATTAATTTCAACTAATTAAGCATATCTTGTTTCCATAAATATCACGGACAGGGTACCCTCGAACCTTCCTCTATGGTCCAAATCATCACACTAATTCAATTATCACTGAAAATTTCTAATCAATCATGTATCGCAGATAACTATCTGGACTATTAATTCACTATCAGAGTTGGTTCGATGATTTCTATCCTAGTTTGTAAAATTTCTGAACGGAAATTACAATTCAGGTAGCCAGTCTGTAGATGGAGAGCCACCTAACGAGAACATAACAACGTTCCTCATTAATGTACTAATGAATCAGCGAGGATAAGAGAAGAGGTCATTCATCTTTGGTAAGTCATTGCTCTACTAGTTTTTCAAACATAAGCTTTTGGAGCTTGTCTTAAAATACGGACATTTTTCTCTGTAATTATTTGTTTATCTTCTACAAACAAGTCATCTCCATGAACCCAAGAACCAATTTTCTTATTTGCCTGATCCTCATAAATAACATAGTAATGGATCTGTCCATTTTCAATTTTCTTTCCCTTCAAAACATGCGCAACCTTCCTTGTTTCATTTTGCAGTAATTGTTCATCACTTGGTCTGGGAACCATGGGCGCTACTATCTCTTTCCCTGAAACATACCCCTGTTCCACAGCCATATCTTTATTTCGAATTGGTTGACTGACATTTTCAAAAACTCCCAGATCATCGATTTGATCAGGTTGAACAATGTCTTGAGTCTGTGTGGACTCGTTAACTTGGGGTGTAGAGGTCACTCCTACTCCTATTCGTCTGCCTAACACCAAGCGTTTTGTTGTATTTTCTTTTCTATAATCATAGAAATACATTGTTGTTTTACTTCCACTAGATCTATAATAATAGCGGTATTTTGGCCGTCGATGTCGATTTTGGTAATACCCATTACCTTTGACGTCCATACCCCTGATAGCGTGCAGTCGGTCTGCTATTATTTTGATAACCTCGGTTCTGTGTCTGGTTATTTTGATAAGGCCTTGATCGACATTGTTTGGTAAAATTTGGCAACCGATTTACGTTTCTGAAACATTTGTAAGAAGGATGTCCAAAAATCCCGCATTTTGCACAGTGAACGTTGACAGGGTGTGGTTGCATAGAACGAGGCGATTCGTCAACATACCTTTGTCGCACAGGCTCTTTGAACCGATCTTCCGCTACGAATCGCATCTGCAATTGTTTTCTAACAGCAGCGAGCTGTGCCTTAAGTTCATCTATTTCCACTCTCAAATTTGCCTCATATGCGTTTTCTAAGCCTGCTATTTGTGGCTGCCTGCCCTGCGTCGCCCGTGTAGCAATTTCGGCCAACTCGGCGCATTGGATGGTGGTCTCCAAATCGGCAGGGTTTTGCATTATTACCTGGCATCCGATTTCAGGTCGCAATCCTCGTATAATCTGTACTTTGGCTACATCAGCTGTTTTCCCTAGTCGGCAGGTCAATTGTACTACCGAGTCAACAAACGAACTGGTCGCCTGTGACGGGCCCTGTTTCAAGGCATAAAACGCGATTTCGTCAAAAAAATTCAGGTCACTACCGGAATTATGAAATATTCGTTAGAGAAAAAAAAATTATATATATATACTTATGGTAAGGGATGGGCTGACCCTTAACCTGATCAATATAATAAGTTCAAATCTGAATGTGGTTGAAGAATACTGATGGATTTACTGTGTAAAGTTCAAAACCGTATGTTTAAAGATTGAAAGGTAAATCTTATAAGAAAGATACTTTCCTTCTACAAAGCTATACTTTATAATAGAAACTCTACCGGTAATTCATCAACAACACGTATACTCAGGTCATGTTAATATAACTGTAGTCAAAGAAAGTGGAAAAGACTCCATTAGTCTAAAAAGCAGTTTGTAATTCTTTACACTACTTGTAGAATAATGACTATGCCGTTTCTCTATATTACAATGTATACACTTACATATTTTATATCCGATCGCTGGGTGACAGCGACTGACTTGAATCTTTGTCACAAACGTAAAGAATTACACTTCTTTTCCCGACGTCTGTGCAATCAGACATCGCCAAGTCTTATTGAGGGTTCAAAGGAGTAGAAGCGCAATATTTATAATGTATCCTTTGCACCTAAAATCGACTGTTCCGAAACAAACAAAGCACAACAAACCTCGGATATACCGGTACCAAGAACATCAAATAGGATGAATTATTTTCAGGTTCATAATTTTGTACAATTTAGTTGTTGTTGTGATTTTAGAGAATTTCCATTCCTTTTTAGATAGAATTCTTCAAGAGATAACAGAATACTGGAACAAACCTGTAAAATAAATACGACGATATTAATCTTTCCAGATGAATATTCATAATGAACCACGGCAAAGGTTTTGGCGAGAATTATCGTCATATCGAATAACATTGAGTACCCTGCAGTGAACTCAACGCCATCCCACAGGCTGACTCGTACCAGCAGCTAGGTCGTGGAATTTAACATTTGTGAATTTGACATGCACTGTACGATATTAATCATGTAGGGATCCTCGTCTTTATCTGAAAAAAAACACAACAATACTTTATACTCACATTTTCGTAATTTATTCTCTCTGTTGTATCGATAAATATATATATAGGTCCCCACTTGACTCATAAATATCACTAGTATGTATTCTCAATTATATTCAGAACAGCAAAAGTACTGAATCGTCAATATCAGTTCTCAATGGGCCGTTATCTTAATTAATCTCATAAAAATCCAACATTTCTTATATCCTGCGTACGGTTCATACTATCTGAAATCTTATATCTATTAATCAAACATTTCATACCTCATAAATACTAAACGTACGGCCGATAAAACCTCAAATCTAGATGTCGGATGAAAATAACATTTTCTATCATATGGTTTAAATAATTTCACAATAATCCAAACAACTATCTGTGGTCGTAATCTGTCAATTTGCAATGAAATGTAACATAAGAAAACTCTCGTCCTAGACCCTGGAATTACTAAATAGAACCCATCGAATCAGGTGACCATTTTGTCTGTGGAGGGCCACAAAACAAAAGATAGCTACCTTCCTCCATTAGTATACAAACCAATCGCTGAGGATAGGAGTAAGTTTCCCCTAATATTCATGATAAGGAATAAACTTATTCATGGATATTTTCATGCCCAAGACAACGTATCTTGTGGGAAACATATATGTAAGTATTTATTTCAATTATGCTGTTCGACCTAACTATATTAATTAATTTCCCGTACACTTATTTACCGAGACACAACTGACTGTTAGTTCAAACGATTTCATCATATTTCCATGTTTCTCAAACATACATTTCTTAAAACTTATCTCAAAATATGGATATTTCCTCTCCAAATACATCCAATGTCATATCATCCTGAGAACACCAAACTGAGAGAACCGTAATGCCAAATTTATTAACTTGTTTTCACCGTCAAGAATTCATCACTAGTCACAACGTAAACTGTTTATTAATAAATTAGTTGATCAGAACTGTAAATACTACCGCCATTGTATACACTTTCGAGCGCTCCAGTTCCATAACCTATACCTAGGTTGATTAGTAATTACACCATTCCAAAAAAATTTTTGCGTTAATTGTCCATATTTATTTCTAAAATTCCGTCCGTAAGTTACGCATGTATTGCCTGTTGTCGCGACATCCGGTACACTGTTCATCCCCTACTTTAACCTATTGATGAGTCACAATTCTTGCCACATGGAAATCTGCACTCAATCTTCATTTAGATGCAATCGATATTCGAGCTCAGGGAATGGTACTAGCCTAAAGCAATTATTAAACGTGAATTAATCCCATCTTGCTTCTCGTAAAGAGCCCAACATCAAATGCTCTTATATATCTCTATGCCAACGTCAGTACTATCAATACTTTATGTTGGCACATTGCTCTGTACTAAATTTTTCACATTCACCTAAACAGATAAGTACGTCTTTAATCATTGTCGTTAGACTTCTTAAATTAACTCTTCATTTCACGAGCTAACTATCTAATTATAATCGAATTCTATATTAAACAACTGCATTATTCATCGTCTCTCAATGGGTCATTAATTTCAACTAATTAAGCATATCTTGTTTCCATAAATATCACGGACAGGGTACCATCGAACCTTCCTCTATGGTCCAAATCATCACACTAATTCAATTATCACTGAAAATTTTTAATCAATCATGTATCGCAGATAACTATCTGGACTATTAATTCACTATCAGAGTTGGTTCGATGATTTCTATCCTAGTTTGTAAAATTTCTGAACGGAAATTACAATTCAGGTAGCCAGTCTGTAGATGGAGAGCCACCTAACGAGAACATAGCAACCTTCCTCATTAATGTACTAATGAATCAGCGAGGATAAGAGAAGAGGTCATTCATCTTTGGTAAGTCATTGCTCTACTAGTTTTTCAAACATAAACTTTTGGAGCTTGTCTTAAAATACGGACATTTTTCTCTGTAATTATTTGTTTATCTTCTACAAACAAGTCATCTCCATGAACCCAAGAACCAATTTTCTTATTTGCCTGATCCTCATAAATAACATAGTAATCGATCTGTCCATTTTCAATTTTCTTTCCCTTCAAAACATGCGAAACCTTCCTTGTTTCATTTTGCAGTAATTGTTCATCACTTGGTCTGGGAATCATGGGCGCTACTATCTCTTTCCCTGAAACATACCCGTTCCACAGCCATATCTTTATTTCGAATTGGTTGACTGACATTTTCAAAAACTCCCAGATCATCGATTTGATCAGGTTGAACAATGTCTTGAGTCTGTGTGGACTCGTTAACTTGGGGTGTAGGGGTCACTCCTACTCCTATTCGTCTGCCTAACACCAAGCGCTTTATTGTATTTTCTTTTCTATAATCATAGAAATACATTGTTGTTTTACTTCCACTAGATCTATAATAATAGCGGTATTTTGGCCGTCGATGTCGATTTTGGTAATACCCATTACCTTTGACGTCCATACCCCTGATAGCGTGCAGTCGGTCTGCTATTATTTTGATAACCTCGGTTCTGTGTCTGGTTATTTTGATAAGGCCTTGACCGACATTGTTTGGTAAAATTTGGCAACCGATTTACGTTTCTGAAACATTTGTAAGAAGGATGTCCAAAAATCCCGCATTTTGCACAGTGAACGGTGACAGGGTGTGGTTGCATAGAACGAGGCGATTCGTCAACATACCTTTGTCGCACAGGCTCTTTGAACCGATCTTCCGCTACGAATCGCATCTGCAATTGTTTTCTAACAGCAGCGAGCTGTGCCTTAAGTTCATCTATTTCCACTCTCAAATTTGCCTCATATGCGTTTTCTAAGCCTGCTATTTGTGGCTGCCTGCCCTGCGTCGCCCGTGTAGCAATTTCGGCCAACTCGGCGCATTGGATGGTGGTCTCCAAATCGGCAGGGTTTTGCATTATTACCTGGCATCCGATTTCAGGTCGCAATCCTCGCATAATCTGTACTTTGGCTACATCAGCTGTTTTCCCTAGTCGGCAGGTCAATTGTACTACCGAGTCAACAAACGAACTGGTCGCCTGTGACGGGCCCTGTTTCAAGGCATAAAACGCGATTTCAAGACTGAACATTTGCCGCATATTCATATATTTATTTTCAAATGCTTGGCGCAATCTCGGCCAAGTTTCGCGCTGGGCTTCCGGCAAAAGTGTACACCATACTTCAGCAGCATCTTTAGTTAAGAGCTGAAAATATTGTACCTTTTGATCGTCAGGAATGCCGTTTAGATTTAAAAAAATCTCAAATTTTAGTAACCAAAGTCTTGCATCTTTATGCGCGCTATCACAAAACTTTTCAGGACGGCTGGCATTCATCAAAGCCATAGCTAATTCTTGAGCTGGATCTTCGTTATCCACTAACTCGTCATTTGTAATGACATCGTCAACAAGTTCTTCTATTAAATCAGGATTGTCGACCAGTTCATGTATGAAACGGTCAATCTCAAATTGTTCGGGTGGTTCAGGCTCCTCATCCTCATCACTATCAGGAGGTGTCTGTTCTATCACGGGATTTTCCAATGGCTCCTCAAGTTCTGCTCCCTCAACTACATTATTTATTACATTGTCATTAAGGAGTATTTGCCGTGGATCATCCTCTACACCCTGATCAAGTTCAGGATCCGCATTTAGTGCCGCCTCATCAAAAAGAACATTCTCTTCTTGTACAATAATATCTGGTCCATCTATTCTCATTAACAAGGGAATATCTCTACCATCATCTTTTTCGTTAATTATAGCCGCAGGAGGTGCGGCAATTGGGAATAGGGGACGTGTAAACGTGCCGCTACACAAACGCACACAGACCACACACCAAGAATTTTCTAGTACCGATAGGCACATTTTTCTTTTAACATCAGTACAAATTCTCTCCCATATCGTACTTGGTGTCAATTCAAATACCGTACACCCAAGGAATGCTAAAGCTATTATCACCAGAACAAATACTAGGCACAGTAAATGAGAAACCATGGCTGATATTGTAAAATAACTAATTTCTAAAATTTTGCACGGATACGGCAAAGATCGCAAACCCAATCCAACAATCTGACTAAACGGGTACTTCGCCTTGTTATATTTTAACTTTTACGATTCTTCTTCACCATGTTATATTCTACGTTTTGTCTCCGGGTTCGATATGTGTCGACGACCCAGACGGTTCCATACATCACAGACTACTCGCTTGGCATGTAAGAGGGTACACGGCAATCGTGCGCATCAGTGTGGATCAGTTCAAACGATCTTCGCCCCGCTAGATGTACTTTCTTCCGTATCAAATAACTTACCAAGACAGATGATACGCTTTTTCAAAGATTTCTCTCTTTACTGTCACCATCAATGTTCTACTATCTTTACTACAATACCCTAATCTCAATATATACTATTGTCAACTACAATAAGTCACCCTTCTAATTAAATATAATTATACGATTGTACAGCATGTAAAAGTCTAGCATATTTGCCTGATGTCATATTTTTCCTATGACGGTTTCTCAAACTTCTAGCCATTTCTGTGGAACCTAGAGACCTGTTAACCGACTCCCACCTTCTCCATGGCGCACTTGCTATGGAACTTGGAAACTTGTCTTATGTCACTAGTTTTACCTCCACAGCTTACCGCAGCAAGTGTGCCCCTCAGAAGTGTGTCCCCAAAAGTGTGCGCGGTTTTATGCCAACCGTTCATATTTATATTGGCCCAAATTCCTCGGAGACCTTTTTCATGAAACGGAATTTATTCCGTGTCCCGCTCTCATTGGTTACAATTCTCGTACCATAGGTCGGGGTTTCATGTCTGATAATCGTCATTGATTATCATATCAGATAAGGTCTCCTTGTGTGTTCCTAATCTGTTCAATTGTTATCTGTGCTTGTTCAGTCACGCAAGTGAACGTTCGTTTAGGAGAGTCCTTTTTTTTCTGACTCCAGTATAATTTGGCTTATTGATAATTGCTTATCAAGGTCCTTTTTAATTACACCTGGAGTGATATTAACACCTCAAGGTTATCCCACAATCACGTGCTATCAGTTCCATCAGTTTAGAACATTCCGTGAACAGACTTGTCACCTTCAGTATTTTTAACTGAAAGTAATTAATGAACCATAGCCGTTCGAGATTTACCTGCCTGTGTTCTTTTTTATAACCCACTAGCTTAATGTGAAAATGCATTTAACACACAATAATTACATGAAAATATTTCTGTTTGTGAAATCATTAGACGATTATGTTCGCCTTTCACACGATACAGTGAGTCATAACTGGTGTCCATTAACCCTGGTGAAAGTTCATATTATTTAACACAGGTCGTATAAGTTAGCACAGTTCATCCTGGTGTCTTAAAGCAAATTGGATTTTCATGTTTTGCCTCGAGCGTCGCACTGTATCAGATATCATCAGGTTTGTATGACAATTGTTAGACGCTATAAGAGTCCTCAGAGAGTCTAAACGCAAATCGACTTATTACTTGCCACTCAGTTATTAGCATATTTTGTTTTCTGGTTTATCCCCTTTTTGGAATCTTGCCTGCAAGTGCCTTCTATATTTCCTATATTTTTGAGTCATTCCTATATTTCCTATATTTTGACATTTTCTCATGAAAATGAAATGCTCTGAAATGAATCCAATTGGCATGAGGAAATACATGTTAGCAAAAAATTTTTGCCTCGCTTCACTCAACAAATATGAAAACATTTAAAGCTCTTTTTGTTGAACCAAGCAGCAGAAGGGTCTCCTCAATCGCTACCACTATGTCCGCATTCAGTGAAAATAATTTGATTAAACACCACAAATCTACCAAGTTTGGAACATACAATGTAGTAGTGACCTATCTTAGACTCCTTTATTTCCTATATTTTCCTACAATTTAATTTTAAAAAAAACCTATATTTTGGCAAATTTCCTCCTATGTTTTCACTGTGAGCTGCTTGCAGGCCTGCATATCACAATATGCATACATAGAAGAGCACTTACATGAATATGTAGCTAATGTAAAATGAATGGTATATTGTATACCAGATAACACATGTATAATTTTGTAATCACATTTTTTTAAGCACCATCTCGTAAATGATTTTATCGCATACAATCACATATTGTAATACTCTTGTTTTTAGAATACATGTAGTATCTTGTACTAGTGAAGTAAAATGGCGATTTTGGCCTATGTTTTATGTTCTTGTGTTTGTAGTTCTCAAGGAAAAAAAATTCTTCCAGATAAAAATTCAAAAAGGTGTGCCATATTGTGCTTGAAATTTGCGGCAAAATTTACATAAAAGCAATTATTTTGACATTTCTATTTGGTTGAAACAAATTTCTCTTTGGAGTCAAAGTCACCATGCACGGCCAAAGTATCCCCTTTTTTGAAAAATAACCAAACAATGGATTTTTTACTGATTTCCGGAAAAGGAAACTTTTGAGCATCATATTTGGAATTGATTAATTTTAATTGACATATATAGATTCCTGTAAGGTCTAAAAAAATGTATATCAATGGGACTATTATGGACTCTTTGGAATGGCTTGAGCGAGATCAAAAAACATAATACATGTACATATACAATTATAACAAAACAGATAAATCCAACAAGATTTTCAGTAACCGGTATCATTATCAAGAGCACATTCAGTGTTGTCTAAAAGAACAGAACATATCCATGTTGCTCTGATGTATGTGCAGTTTAAATGTCATAGTTTGCCACATCTTGCTTCCATAGAAACGATCATCCCAAAGAGTTCTTCAGTCAGCAGGGTAATCCCTCTAATAATTCAATCCCCTTATCAAAATTCGATCACCCCCAATTTTTGGGACAAAATTCAATCATCTGATATGATAAATTTGTTCACCCTCTAAAATCATTATGCAGAAATAATGGATTATGTACATGATTTTTTTTAACCATTTTGCCAACTTCCTGTTCTTATAAATTTGATTGTCCCCGATTTTATGGTAGAAAATTTCACTTCCTGTGATTGAATTATTAGAGGGATTACCATAGTGCCTTGTTTGTCATACCCAGTTTCACATTGTTGACTGAACAATAAAATAGCAAAATGAAATCCAGTAATTTGTAAATTTTTCCACCCAAAATTTGAGCAATAACACATTGTACTCTCCAATTTGGTAAAAACTGAAAATCTTTGAACAGCCAGCTAATTATATTGTTATAATTATTGCACAAAAAAATAGGATTTCCCCTCTGGGGTGACTTGATCTTCATTCTTGGCAACATTGGGATTCCTTGATCCTCATCTCAATTCCAGATGATTTTGATTGGTTGGAGCATGTTGAGTGACTGGTTAATTACGTCCATATACTGCAAAAGTGAGAGAACAAAACAAAAATCAAGACACGCCATTGATAAATTGTCAAAATATATACATTGACTTGTGCTAGAGTGCATAAACACTCTTGGTAGTTTTTAAATACATTTTGGAAACAATAGAATTCTCTTCCAGCAGGGGAATATACTCGTTACGAATTATAAGTCATGTTAACCTGCCGGAATATATGTGGAAGTAAGATACGTGCAACTATGTTAATAGAAGACGTAGCCTCTGTTTGAAATTGAATAAAATATACAATTGTAGAAATTCAGAATACATTTGTGCGGTGAAGTTCATCTTCAAATTTCAGAATTGATGGTATTGTGAAAAGGTTTATTGTGAACTGAATCGACTTACATGAAGAGTTGTATTATAGTGGAAATTCACAGATACACCATTGGCTGTGACGTTAGTAGGTGCAGCGTTCAGTCCCATAATTCTGAACCAGCCCAGACTCATACCCGTGGGTGGTGTATATCCTGACTGAATCACGGATGATGTCAGTGTATTCTGGAAAGACACAAAATTAAAGTGAGTTGTCAAGTAATATGTTTATACAGTATAACCTCTCTATAACTGTGTTATTGGGGGACAAAACTTAAACCACCTTATAGATTTTCAGCCTTGTAAAAGGGTAGCCACAACTTTTCCTATCAATAATGCCTTCGGTTGATAGTCACATGCTTCATTCATTGATCTCCGTGTGTTATAACGCGTACCGTATTTTGATTGCTCCTTTCAGGTTATTTTCTGGAAGCTAATTCCTTCTCCTCCACGCTTGTCGCTTTTATTAAAGTTTGAAGTGTTGGAGATTAGCTGTACACGAGCCATTTTCACAGCGACCCCGACCTCCCCCATATTACGATAGATGCCATGTTCTTCATGTCAATCCAATTGTGCATGCATAGTGGCCCAAATGCATTCAACATGGCGTCTACCGTAACATGGGGGAGGTCGAAGTTGCTGTGAAAATGGCTTGTGTACAGCTATTCCCCAGCATTGCGAACTTTAATAAAAGTGACAAGCGTGGAGGGGAATTAGCTCACAGAAAATAACCGCTAAGGAGCATCAAAATGAACGTTTACGGTACAGGTTATAACACCCGGAGATCAATGAACGAAGTGTGTGACTATCATCCGAGGGCATTATTGATAAGAAACAGTTGTGGCTAGTAAAAGGACTGAAATAATATGCATTTTTAGCATGCCGTATACGAAGTAGGCGAGGTATTGGGAGAGAGAGGGGGAAAGTGTCGGTGTCGGTGTCCGGTTAAGTTTTTATGTTTAGGCTGGGCTTAGAAAGTTTTCTGGGTTAATCTTTTTTGTTTAGGCTGGACTAATTTTGACTTCTTTTGGACTCTGAAAGTCCAGGAGCTCATGCTACACTTATTCAACCCGTCCACTACCCTTGGGGAGCAGGTCCCCATCCCTGGGGCACCGAGTCCCACCTCATATCTCCTAAAGTAAGCTTTGCCCGATCCCATACTCTCATAAGTTTGGGAGCTCCAGATCATCCTGTACACTTATTCAACCCATCCACTAACCCCGGGAGCATGTCCCCACCCCTGGGGCACCGAGCCCCACCCTATATCTTCTAAACTAAGCATTGCCCGACCCCATACCATCATATTTTCCTACAGCTTACATGATCCTACACTTATTCAACCCATGCGCTACCCATGGAAGCATGTCCACACCCTCGGGGCACTGTGCCCCACCATCCATCACCTGAACTAAGCTTCGCCCGATCCCATATCCTCACATTTTCCTGAAGCTTACATCATGCTACACTCATTCAATGCATTGCCCAACTCCATACCCTCGTATTTCAATTTCTAATTTTATATCTCTTATATGTGATACTAACCTGTTATTAGGCATGAGATGCAGTGTACATTGTATATACAGTCATACAAACCAAATCACATACAGTATATTCCTTTATAGTATTTACTAATAGTTTGGTGACATTATTTTATTTCAGAAGTACAATCTATCAAAATAACTGGCGGGGGAATCCCGCAGTACCGAACCCCTGTTAGTTTTTAATTTCGTGTCGCCTTAAATAAAGGACGCCATTTCCTTAAATTTTGCTATCAAATTCTCGTTGACCCTGAAGCTTTTGCACAACCATATCTGTGTCCACACATTTAACTTACTATATTAATTAAAAGTGAGTTTGAATCAGTTTGTGATGTCTCAGTCTTTACCAGTGCACATTATTATGGAGCATTACAGTATGATTGGACACAGTTGTCATTGCATTCTTTTATTTGCATACAAATGTGAAGGTTTACCACAGTGCTAGTGTCACATTGATTGCATGCTGGAAATGATAGATTTACTCCTACTATTGCATTGTTATTAGCTTTTGTTTGTTCACATATCATCACACAAAGTTACACCAAGAACGTGCTCAAAATTGCACACCTATTGTTCCTAACTATACATGAACATGTATTCATCAGATCTATGCAATGGGATGTGTAAGCTTACTTTTGAAAAAAATGTAATCTTAATTGGTAGTTATATAATATAGTTCCTCCTTCAATCTAACCTCAACATCACTAAATTTAGAAATCATATTTCTTAATAAATGTATTATTTTAAATGATGTGCATTGCCAATGATGTGCAACCTCAAATGATGTGCCATCCTGAAGGGCTCGATCTTTTTGCGAAGCTGCATGTATCTCTTATATGTGATACTAACCTATTAGGTAGGAGATGCAGTGCACATTGTATATACACAAACACGTCAAATCAACTGCAATATATTTCTTTATAGTAATTATTAATAGTTTAATGACATTATTTTATTTCAGAAGTACAATATTAAATAACCGGCGGGGGGAATCCCGCAGTACCGAGCCCCTGCTGGTTTGGAATTTTGTGTCGCCTTTAATGAAGGACATCATTTTCTTCAATTTTGGTATCGAATCCCATTTAATCATGATTTAACCTAAAGCTTTTGCACGAACCATATTTGTCCAGGCATTTCACACCCACATCTCAGACCAAATTTCAATTGTACATGTATTCATAATGACATGCATAAGCTTACTTTTGGAAAAAAGGTAATCTTTATTTCAAGTTTTATAATATAGTTCATCTTTCAATCCAACTTCAACATCACTGACAAAAAAGTCAAATTTTTATAACAATATGTATTGTCATTGCTAGTGATGTGCAACCTGAAGGGCTCGATCTTTATGCGAAGCTGCATGTTATTGACAAAACCCAAAACGGCGAGCTGCCGGGTTACACATAACCCTTGTTCAATTTGGGGGACACTGTAGACCCACCTTCATACTTGGCAGTGTGAAATTCCTGCTGTATTACAATATCTGCTATATTATATGTGGTTGAATAATCAGGACCAGGTGTGACCTCGAATGTTGGACTAAACAGAACAGAGGAAGGCATATTGGTTTGCACCTGTCTGTTCATCCATGTGTGTCTCGACTATACTGATGGTCACAAGAAAAGGGAGGTAATTTCATCAACATCACAGCAGAGGGCGTGAATGTGGGAAAGTAACATGGGGAGCAATATGAATGAATCTAAAAGTACCGTACTCTTGATTTTGAGAAATATGGAACTGAAGAGGGAGTAATTATATAGACCTGTGATTCTTGTAAATGACTGAGTGGCCGACCTGGTGTGTCTGAAATATGACGTGAGATATATTTACCCATACAAATGAAATATATCTATGGAGAATGTTACTTATCTTTGGCATCGTTATGCAGAGATGATGCTGCACACGTATTGAGATCTCGCGACACATCATACCCTTGTTCTAAACTCAGACAGACCCAGAACATCATATAGCGACATCACAGAGGGCATAGGGGTAGAGGAGATCAATCCTAGTGTATAGGATGCAAAGTTGCAGGCCTGCAAGGGGCTCACAGTGAAAATATAGGAGGAAATTTGCAAAAATATAGGAATTTTCTGAATAAAATGGTCTGTACTACATTGTATGTTCCAAACTTGGTAGTTTTCCGGTGTTCAATCCAAGTACTTTCATTGAATGCGGTCATAGTGGTGGTCTTTTCAGGTGACCTGTTCTGTTGTTTGATTCATTATAGAGAGATTGAAACATTTTCATATTTGGCGAGCAAAGCGAGGCGGAAAAATTTTCTGAAATGTATTTCCTCATGTCAGTTTGACTCATTACAGAGCATTGATGAAAGTTTTCATGAGAAAAAGTCAAAATATAGGAAATATAGAAGGTTTTGAGTAAAATATAGGAAAATATAGGAATGACTCAAAAATATAGGAAAATATAGGAAGTATAGGAGGCACTTGAAGGCCTGAAGTTGGGACTTTAGAATGTTGTCCTTACTGAACCATTTGTGTCATAGTTGGACTTTCTGAGAATTGGGAGCCCTTTACGGAAGTAGATAATCCAGTACTGATAATACACAGCATATACTCACAGACTTGGCACTGAAATTCAGGAATGTGTACTGCTTGGTTAACACAGTTCCTGCAATTAACACAACAGGAGACAGAATTAAGAATAAATTTCAGTTTTCACTGAATGTCGCTGCTAATACATATACCAGTAGTAATATAGCTATTTAAGGCTCCATCCGTTTATATCTTGAGCAAGTTATATATTCACAAAGAGAATATCCCCCAAAATCAACCGTATCGGTTGTATTTTTATTACCTGATGTTAGTAAAATCAACTGTTATTGAATGAGCCTTTATCAATAAACCCCATTGCATCAAGGGCTATTAATTCTCATCTTCATTTTATCAAGCGAATTTCTACGTTCCCACTTCGAAATTCCCTTGATATATCTGACCCCCTTCAACCTTCAAAGAACTTATAAATAGACACGAGACGTCCCTGACCTCAAAAACATTTGAAATTCGAAATGGGTCGTACAAGAGCATTACTGATTGGCTGATCTATATAGTGCGCTGATACAAGTACCATATTAGAAGGAATGATGCCGCTAATTGAGGATGATGTCACTCTACTCACAATCGACGTGTACATTCTGATTGGTTTGTCTCTCGTTTGTGGGTGAAATGTACACCTTGTATTTTGAACACTGATGGGGGTCAAATAAATCAAGGCAGGTTCAAAGTGGGAAGGTAGAAATTGACCGGATAAAACCAAGATGTTAATTCTAGACTGGTTACCACCCTGTATGTCCATACAGTAGACACATAATGGCTAGCATCGTCGATTCAAAATTCTGTCTGAGTCTAGACCCATTCTCTGCATTGTGGAATGCATCGGGTCCGAATAAACACCCACAGCCTGGAGAATGCATGATCATGACCCAATGAAAGGCGATTTGCTGCGTGGTAACCAATCAGGCTTCTGGATTTATCAGTTAAAGTGATCGTAAACCCTCAAGTAAAGTTTCCATCAAATGAAAGACCACTGCAAACAGTGTGGGAAAATATTTATTGTATTTCATTAACGATTTTATTACACAGAGTAAACTGCAAATAAAGCATGGTATTCTATGGTGGTCTGTTGCAATCATATTTTAGGTCCAGTGATGTCAAACTGCCTAAATACATATATTTCAAACTTTGTATGCACATTCCAATGCTTGATTCAAGCTTAAGGTGTGTATACTTTGAGTTTCAACACAGACTCACTGTTCCAATGTGTATGTTTCACCAAAATCTGGGAAATTAAATGCAACATTCAAATTGACTTGACATTATGAGTTACCTCATTTCATATGCAAATATGATTGCAACAGACCAACATAGAATACCATGCTTTATTTGCAGTTTTGTCTGTGTAATAAAATCGTAAAAAATTACAATAAATATTTTCCCACACTGTTTGCAATGGTCTTTCATTTGATGGAAACTTTACTTAAGGTTTACGATCACTTTAAATAGAATTCGAATTCCGTTCATGTCGGCACCAAAACGAAAGCTGGCCTATACCTGTCCACTGTATGGATGTACAGGAAAGGCAACCAATCTCGGGATATTCTAGAATTAAAAGACTGCTGATAGATTTAAAAAAAAAATAATGTGGCAATTTCCACTGGCTTAGAGAAACAGAACTGGGAAAATATTCAGGCATATTGGTAGAGTTTTTGAAGAGGTTCATTGAATTCACTCACCCAGTGTTTCACCATCGTCCCAGAACAGTTCTCCCCCAGCCTCCCCAGTCACTGACAGGCCCACCTGTAATCCAAACTTCTGTTTCCTCCTGATGTTAAAATCGGACAATTGTGATAATGTAGGATTGCAACATGAAAAATAATAATGACTTCATAATTAGGAATAATAGCGAAGAGTTATAGTGTTCAAATTAACACTGATAATAAAAGTACTGAAAGTTCACAGTACTGTTACTGAACTGTACTATGCCTCAATGAACCAGACATGTTGACTTTATGAAACAGTTCCGTGACTAAAATGTACTGCTGAGTACCGTACAGTACTTGGCTTTTAAATAATATACAGTACTGCTGAGTTACTACACAGTACAATTGGCCTGCCTTTCTGAACAGTACCATGCAGTAGTTTACAGAACAGTACTTGATCTAAGTCTCTTCCCCTATACAAAGATCTGGAAAATAGATCTTTATATGAAATATCTGCCCCAATTCATTGCTCAGCTTTTCTGTCAATTCTCATGAAATTATGCAGACTGGTGAAAGCATAATATCAGGTCAGCAGGAAATGTGTACTTGTATATTACTTACGAAAGTGTGGTGGTGACATTATATTCTTGTGTTGGTATAATGGCACCACCCCGTATGTGGAGATTAATTTTGTCCAGCGGAGCATCTAATGTCACGTAATCTCCTTGTCCAACCATCTTCCCTCCCGTATAATAGTCGTACCACACATCTGAAGTGAAATACGCACTGACTGTTCTGGCACCCTATTGTTGCAAAAGGAAGAAAGATATTCAATGTGAACAGTGTGACTAACGTCACAGGACCTACAAATTAGGGTAGGCATTAGGACTCTGATGCGCACTGAACTCTTGGACCCCCAGTTGAAATCCTGCCTATATTAAGATGGGCACGGCCCAAGTCAGAATCATCAGTAGTTTTCATCAAAAATCACCAGAAATTTTCATCAAAATTCGGTCAGCTCAGAACTTGCTGGTAACAGTCCTCTAATGCATCTTCATGATAAAAATCAAGGTTCGAGTGTCAACGGTTCTCCTTATTTTGCCGACGAAAGGATTTGGATGGACTCATTACCGGACAATTTGCAAATGTTAGCCTACTTCGTAGGAAAAACCGCTTTCACAATAATACTACAAACTTGTAAATGTAATTTAATGCATTAGTTTTCGACCCTCTTGCTGGGACCTTCATCAAATGATTGTGTTTACGTGGAGAAGATCAGAGTTTATTGAAGATCCCATGTATCGAGTCTAAAAAGGTAAACTTTCACGAAGCCAAATAATCATCTGCGCCATAAAAAATTAATCAACATCTTTCTGTGAATGGCATAACAAATATGCCTTCATCACATAACTAATGTTTTCTATAGACTGCAAAGAATTTGCACAATCATGTAATTTAGCAACAACTTTAGAAGATCTTTTTGGTTGGGTGAGGGTGGACTGTGTCTTGGGTCATTTGAGAGAAATCGGTTTGTTGTATAAGTTATAAACTTGAATACTTAGAATTTTGTTTGTTTTGCTATATAGCTGAAATATCGCCGAACAGTAATTCTCTCTCTCTCTTTCTGCCAATATAGTATTCTTCACAAATGTGATACATGTAACACATTTGGTCTAGTACAGCTATCCGTTCACTTTTACTTAACTACATATATTTTGGAAGTGCCTTCTTTCGCCTTTATTTCTACATAAACATGTATTTACCTCAACCAGAACTGGTGAAATCAAGAGTTTGTCGCCCCAAAAAAACTGTTTATCAATGGTGTATGTTTTTGTACTGGACAACCTAAAACAGAATACACGAGGAATTAATACAAAAAGTATAACATAGCCCAGTTAAAACGGTACATATCATTTCCTCCATACCCTGGACCCAGCTTATACCTAGAGACGTTACTAATAGCTTGTTTACACCATCGTTTGCTGCAATGTTCAGCTCTCTTTAAATGAACTAAAATTCATTCTAATCCGCCAGTGTAAACTAAACACCCAAATACGAAGCCCTAAAAAAAAAAAATATCAAAATGAGTAATCTTTCTTCACATTATTTGATTGTTTGGGTTCGAGAATATGAAAGAGTCATGAACCAAACAGATTAAGGCAGTTTTTTTCTCATTTGGAAGATTTGATGAGGGCATTACAAATTGATCTGGAGTTTACAATCTGGCAGATAAAGATGAAGATTTGTCCATTTAAAGAGAGTGGAACATTGGCGAGAATAAGAGCTGTTTGTGACGATGCAGATATATGCTGGTCCAGGGCGTGCAAGAGAGGAGACGCCATGTTAAACAGAACTAAAATTTTGCATCATAAGACTAGTCACAACCCATACAGCATATTTCGTTAATCAAACTGCAATGATAAAGTTAGTATGAAAGAAGTATACATGTATGTATATTCATGGCATTTGGACTGAACAGAATGCATCGTATTTGTCAAACCAATATACCAGATATCGTAAAACACACTGCGAGCAACTCAAACTGCAAAGATATGATAGAAGTATATGTATATCCACCTGCAAAGTGAGTAAAAAAAAAAAATGTCCACCTGAGGTTTTGTTCATTTATTCATATGAATTAGGCTATAATTTATTGTGTATATGAATATAACACATGGAAGGGTACTTCATCTCTCCACTATATTCAACCATGGTATGTTTTATTCATTGAAGAAAATATACAAATATTGTGTATACTTTACCACTGTCGCTCACGAAAGGAAAGTGCATTCCCTCCATAATGCAGAAATAAGTGAACACAGCAGTTGATGGAGAAACAGAAATGACACTCTGCACTGTTTATCTATTTTCAGATATTTCTGTTGTACATTTTTCCAATGCCGAGGAACAACTCTCTGAGAGAAAGTCTTGAAGTGCAACAGAGATACCTGAAAACAGCTAAACATGTGAAATGTCTCATTCCTGTGTCGGTTTTCATGCATTTCCACATTACGTAGAGAATGCACTTTCTATCCATGAGTGTCATTGGTATATACACATTATCTGTATATTTTTGGCCACAAATAAAACATAAAACATGTAAAATGGGTGAATATAGCACAGAGAGGAAGCACCCTTCATTGTGTTATATTCATATGCACAATAAATGATATCTTCAGGTGAATAAATCAACAAAACCACAGGTGGACATTTTTTTTGACTCACCCTATAAATGTAAAAGTATACCAAAGAAGGAAACTACTAGTAGGCCTATATAGAAGTACTGCCGAAGTATTTGCAGTGCTTCCTTCCTCTTATAGTGAACAAACACAATCTGTTGAATTCTCGGTGTAACATACTTCCCAGAAGTATATGGGAAGTCGTCTTCATTTCACCCAACCAATTTCTATGTTACCACTTCAAACCGGCCTTTATCTATCTGACCACCATCAGTATTCATAATCCAAGGTGAAAGTTTCACCTATGAATGAGAGACGAACGAATCAGAACCTACATGCTGATTATGTGTAGGGTGACATCATCCTCAAGTAGCGACATTACTCCTCCTAATATGGTGGTTGTGTTGACCCAATTTATAGGTCAGCCAATCAAAAACGCTCTTCTATGACACATTTCAAATTCCAAATGGTCACGTTTGTGAACATTGAAGGGGACCTGATACATGTATATAATGGGAAGTTCAAAGTGAGAACGTAGAACTTGGCTTGGTATAATGAAGTATATGGGAAGTATGAAGCAGTAGTTCGGAGATTCGAGCATTTATACTTACTCATACATCAAGGGTCTAGCCACTGCAGACCCATTAACGTGACTGAAGTAGAACAATGTATATAGATATGGTAGCAAATTGTAGCGAGCTTTGAGTGCCTTCATCATGGCCTGCTGGGTGGCTGAATCAAACACGGCGGGATCTTGGTCCTGGAATGTGAACAAAAGACAGTTCTCGTACAATTTAACTTCAATTGAAAACAATCTTCACCCATCCAACAATCTTAGCTCTAAGCATACTGTTACTATAAATCTTCAGTCCCCCCCCCCCACCCCACCCCCACTAACTCTGCTTTTGCTATGGCAGTCATGTTCAGAGGGATAACAACTGACACTTATTATTAAACGAGAACCTGAATATCCCATCATCCCAAGTCATGGCTCATCTATCCAATCTGTGCCTGTGCGGATATCTTATAAGCCATAACTATTATAAGCCAGTTGCTTCAGAAACATTCCGGGCCTCGCCACCTTTCCAAATATGCCAATATTTGAGCAGTTTAAGCACTATGTAGGCGTAATGTGTTGAATATTTCATCCCTTCTGCTCGTTTTGAATTCACACGTATCCATTGCTTTTCCTCCAACTTTTCTTCGTATCCCACAAATATTACGCATTGCCCTAAAATGCTGTCCGTTCATTGGCTTTTTTTAAACTGACAGTTCCATTAATAACTGTACAGCCCTAACTTGCCTGCCGGGCCTGATATGGACATACAGAGTAAACAGACCTGCATTATAGAGGATGGAAGATTATGTTCATTACTAGGGAGTAATTTCCTCAATTATGGGCTGAACACTGAAGATACTGCACACTGGACTACGCAATGGGAAAGTAGAAAGGAATAAGAATACAGGGAGATCTGCTAAAATCAACAATTGGAATATGTTTTGATTTATCATGCTATATATGTCATACCGGAGATTTTAAGTCATTGTGATTTCTCATGAATGGGTAGAAAGATCCAAGCTGCATCCATCGTGTACACAGTTCTGGAGTAGTTGTTCCTCGGAATCCACACACATCTGCTCCTACCAACGGGATACCGAAGAACTGGAAATTCAACATGGCTGAAAATAAAGAGGCAACACAACGACAACCATGAAATAAAGAACAACAATAAAATCCATTTATAATCTAATTATTCATCTGACAAGGCAAAGGGTTAATAGATTTCATCATTATGACTGAGCACACATGTACAATTTGGCATTGAGGTCCCCTGATGAGTTGAGCATATTGTCTGCTGTATATAAGTGCATTTATAGCCCTGATATAAAAGTTGATATATATCTCCATTATGAGCTGTTTCTTCACCAACAATCACACGCTGGATAAACCATCTCATTACTCTGAAATGACTCGCATTACCCTGGGTGAACCATCTCAATACTCTGGATTGACTCGCATTACTCTGGATAAACCATCTCATTATTCAGGATGAACTTTCTCATTATTCTGGATGAACCATTTCATTACTCTGGATAATCCCATCTCACTACTCTCTGAATCAACCCATCCCATTACTCGGACAAATGGTTCATTAGTCTGAATGAACTGTCTCATTATTCTGGATGAAGCATCATATTTGATTGGATGAATCATCTCATTACTCTGGATGAACCATCTCATTACTCTGGATTGACTCGCATTACTCTGGGTGAACCATCTCATCATTCTGAATGCACCATCTCATTATTCTGGATGCACTATGATTGCTCTTAATGGAATGTTTGATTGATCTGGGTTCACTGCCAAATTCCTCTGGATGCACTCTCTCATTTAGTCTGGATGAACAGTCTCATTACTCTCGATGAACCCTGTCTCCTTAACCTGGATGAACTGTCTCATTACACTGGATGAACTATCTCATTACTCTGGATGAACTGATGGTTCATTATGCTGGATGAACCATCTTATTACTCTGAATGAACCACTCTCATTAATTTGGATAAACCATCTTATTACTCTGGATGAACTGCTCTCATTACTCAGGATGAACTGCTCTCATTACTCTGGATGAAGAATATCACTTCTCTGGATGAACCATCTCATCACTCTGGATGAACCATCTCATTACTCTGGATGAACTGCTCTCATTACTCAGCATGAACTGCTGTCATTACTCTGGATGAAGAATATCACTTCTCTGGATGAACCATCTCATCACTCTGGATGAACCATCTCATTACTCTGGATGAACTGCTCTCATGACTCTGGATGAACCATCTCATTACTCTGGATGAACTGATGGTTCATTATGCTGGATGAACCATCTTATTACTCTGAATGAACCACTCTCATTAATCAGGATAAACCATCTTTTTACTCCGGATGAACGGCTCTCATTACTCAGGATGAACTGCTCTCATTACTCTGGATGAAGAATATCACTTCTCTGGATGAACCATCTCATCACTCTGAATGAACCATCTCATTACTCTGGATGAACTGCTCTCATTACTCTGGATGAACTGCTCTCATTACTCTGGATGAACTGCTCTCATTACTCAGGATGAACTGCTCTCATTACTCAGGATGAACTGCTCTCATTAGTCTGAATGAAGAATATCACTTCTCTGGATAAACCATCTTATTACTCTGGATGAACCATCTCATTACTCAGGATGAACTGCTCTCATTACTCTGGATGAAGAATATCACTTCTCTGGATGAACCATCTCATTAGTCTGGATGAACCATCTCATTACTGTGGATGAACCATCTCATTACTCTGGATGAACCATCTCATTACCCTGGATGAACCATCTTATTACTCTGGATGAACAGTCTCATTCATCTGGACGAACCATCTAATTGCTCTGGATGAGCAATCTCATTACTCTAGATGAACTGTCTCATTACTCTGGATGAACTGCTTTCATCACTCTGGATTGACTTCCATTAATCTGGGTGAACCATCTCATTATTCTGGATGCACCATCTCATTATTCTGAATGCACTATGATTGCTCTAAATGGAATGTTTGATCGATCTGGGTTCAATGCCAAATTCCTCTGGATGCACTCTCTCATTTCGTCTGGATGAACAGTCTCATTACTCTTGATGAACCCCGTCTCCTTAACCTGGATGAACTGTCTCATTACAATGGATGAACCATATTATTATCTGGATGAACTCATGGTTCATTATGCTGGATGAGCCATCTTATTACTATGAATGGACCACTCTCAGTAATGTGGATGAACCTTCTTATTACTCTGGTTGAACAGTCTCAGTAACCTGGATGAACCATCTCATTACTCTGGATGAACAATCTCATTACTTTGAATGAATTGTTTCATTACTCTGGATGAACTGTCTCATTACTCTGGATGAACTGCTCTCATTACTCTGGATGAAGAATCTCATTACTCTGAATGAACTGTCTCATTACTCTGGATGAACTGCTTTCATTACTCTGGATGAAGAATCTCATTACTCCGGATGAACTGTCTCATTACTCTGGATGAACTGTTCTCATTACTCTGGATGAACCATCTCATAACTCTGGATGATCAATCTCATTACTCTGAATGATCTGTTTCGTTACTCTGGATGAAGAATATCATACTCCAGATGAATTGTCTCATTACTCTGGATGAACTGTCTCATTACTCTGGATGAACTGTTTCATTACTCTGGATGAAGAATCTCATTACTCTGGATGAACTGTTTCATTACTCTGGATGAAGAATCTCATTACTCTGGATGAACTGTTTCATTACTCTGGATGAACTGCTTTCATTACTGTGGATGAAGAATCTCATTACTCCGGATGAACTGTCTCATTACTCTGGATGAACTGTTCTCATTACTCTGGATGAACCATCTCATAACTCTGGATGATCAATCTCATTACACTGAATGATCTGTTTCGTTACTCTGGATGAAGAAGATCATACTCCGGATGAATTGTCTCATTACTCTGAATGAACTGTCTCATTACTCTGGATGAACTGCTCTCATTACTCTGGATGAAGAATATCATACTCTGGATGAACCATCTCATTACTCTGGATGAATCATATCATTACTCTGGATGAACCATTTCGTTACCCTGGATGAATCATCAAATTACTCTGGATCCACCATCTCGTTATTCTGGATGAGCAATCTCATTACTCTGGATGATCTGCCTCATTACTCTGGATGAACTGCTCGCCTTACTCTGGATGAATCATATCATTACTCTGGATGAACCATTTCGTTACCCTGGATGAATCATCTCATTACTCTGGATCAACCATCTCATTACTCTGGATGAGCAATCTCATTACTTTGGATGATCTGCCTCATTACTCTGGATGAACAATCTCATTACTCTGGATGAACCATCTCATTACTCTGGATGAACCATCTCATTACTCTGGATGAACAATCTCATTACTCTGGATGAAATGAATGAAAGGTCTTCACACAAGACGTGAATTGTTTGATACTAACCAGGGATAGAGTAGTAGAGGTCAGGCCACTGGGAGATGTTATCCCCCAGCCAATGACCAGCATAACGTCCAGTACTGGGGAAGGTTGACCGTGTTATTACAATACTTCTCTTCTCCAACAGCCTCTTTAGAACACTGAAAATGAACATAAAATATCCATTTTGTACATGTGGTTTTGGGCAGTGGTGAAGTCTCGAGTCAATGAGTGAGTGAGTTAGAATTAATGTTGCAGTCAGCAAAAATGATTTGGTGTATGTAAATTAGATATTTTTATGTGGGCTGCCATATAAAAATTCATGGAAATCACAATATAAAATCCAAATGCTGCATAAATATCAATCGCACAATTTTTCTATTAGATTTTATTCGTCCACGAATGTTTGAAGGTTCGCAGTCATAGATTATGTTTTTTTTTTCAATGATTCTTGATAGGGGCAGTCCTGAGATTGAATTCTCTGGCTGTGAAAGGCACAAAACGACATATTGCCCATATGACGTCGGTCCAAGGTTTGGCACTGGACAGTGCTTCAACAATGGTCATACAACAAATATCGGAAAACAGGTATCATATATGGCTTTCAAAATACTGAGAATCCAACTTTGAAGATGCTCTTGTCTCATAGTTGAATAGGCATTTGCAAGCAGCAGGCGTCGCCTGTAAAAGGCTATGAATAAAATAGTACAACACTGCCAGTGTAAAGAAATGGTCCATTGCATAACCCCAATGTGATGTCACATGGGCAGTGAGGCTGTTTTGAGACTTGTGTAGTTGAAAGAGTTCGATCTCAGGACTGTCCTGTACACAGACAAATTCGGAACACAAACAAAATTAAGAGAGTGCTCGAGTGATACTTTTATCTAATGACACCCAGGACGGCTCTTTACAAGGGACATTCAAAACATACATAATGTAAGGGGATGGGATACTTACTTATGGGATACCTTAGCCTCACTGTGACCATATAAGTTGTGCAGGTTATAATGGCTGGATAAGTTGTGTAGAGCTGATGCGCAAATGGTTTTGGATAACAGACTTCCACCGACAATTGCTGAAATGAGGATGGTAAGCATTTCTAGTTATATGATATTTTTCATAAAAAGCGAGATTACAGAGTATAATATTGCATTATTAGATTTAATAAACAAAATCAGCAAACTTCAACTTATGTGTTATTAATTATTATCTTTTTTATGATTCAAGGCAGGCAAATATGGGTTTTTAACTTGGACACAAGTAAAACTCGAACACAACTCCTGTTTCAATGATTTCCTGATAAAAAAAATCCACTTCAGGATTTTGTCGCAAGGGAGATAAACCATTGGAATGATGATGGGCCCATTATCGGAACCTTCGGCTCCATGAATTTCAGAGATAATTCATTTCACAGTGCTAGTTTCTCTTTTGAAAGACAGAAAATCTCTGGGAAACAGATATTTCTTTGCTTGATCTAAAAAAAAAGATCTGATTCATGCAAAAAAAAAATAAAAACACAGCAAGGAAGCAATCAGAGATTGCTCAATTGTATCCCCCCCCCTTCCGCTTTAATCTGACACTGCCCCGCCATTGTTGTTCTGTTTTGTATTGGTCCGTGGAGGCCTAATTTGGATAATTATAAAAATTCTGTTTCTTTCACTTTTTCCGGCATGCCTCGCATAAGACATATTCCAAGTATTGACCAACAAGTAATAATACAATGTTTTAATGCAAGGTGGTCGCCGGGGCTTTCGCCAAATATTGTGGTGAAATTATGAAGCGGTCGTGAACTTTGAATTTTGCACCCAATTCACTCCTTTTGGGGCAATTTCATACTTCAGAACCTATGTGGTCTGCTTTGGAATGTAGAATAACAATTTTATAGCCATTTTCCCGGTCCAAAACGGTTATGGACTGAGATCCAGCCTGGACAAATAAATATATCCCATTCACTTAGGTTTGATGAACAAAGGGCCATAACTCTTGAAAATATAACCGAAAGCAGAGAAACTTCACGCTGCACAACTATGGGGCATTGACCGCATATCATGCAAATTCCATACTTGTCCATACAATATTAACCGAGATCCAGTCCGGATAAGTCCCAATTCACAAAGATTTGAAGAACAAAAGGGCCATAACTCTTGAAAATATATGCAAAATGCAGAGAAACTTCACGCTGCACAACTACAGGGCACTGACCACATATCCTGCAAATTCCATACTTGTCCATACAATATTAACCAAGATCCAGCCCAGACAAATCCCAATTCACAAAGACTTGATGAACAAAGGGCCAGAACTCTTGAAAATATATGCGAAACACGGAGAAACTTCACGCTGCACAACTACAGGGCACTGACCAGATACCCTGCAAATTTCATACTTGTCCATACAATATTAACCAAGATCCAGCCCGGACAAGTCCTAATTCACAGAGATTTCAGGAACAAAGGGTCATAACTCTTCAAAAATATAAGCGAAATGGGGAGAAACTTTACGCTGCACAACTGTGGGGCACTGACGACATATCATGCAAATTTCATACTTGTCCATACAATATCAACCAAGATCCAGCCCGGACAAGTCCCATTCACAGAGATTTCAGAAAAAGGGCCATAACTCTGAAAAATTATACCGGAACTTGGAAAAAACTCTACGCTGCACAACTACGAGGCACTGGCCACATTCCATGCAAGTTTCAATCCTGTCCATCAAATATTAACTACTGATACTTCTACTGATGTGTGTGGTACGTTTACTGTGTGTAACACTTCTACCAAAGTGTGTAACACTTCTACCAAAGTGTGTGATACTTCTACTACTGTGTGGTACTTCTGTTGTGTGTGATACTTCTACTAATGTGGGTGGTACTTTTACTGATGCGTGGTACTTCTACTGTGTGTGTGATACTTCTACTGTGTGTGTGGTACTTCTACTGATGTGTGGTTCTTCTACTTAGTTGGTTCGTCACGATATGACTGAAATAATGTTGAAAGCGAAATCCTATTCACTCACTCATGTGTGTGGTAGTTTAACCCTCTCTGTACCGTATCGGTACAATTGTACCGATAAAAATACAGGTCAATGATTGCCTGTTATTGGTATACAAAAATGAAGTATTTCTATATAAATATTTTCATCATATTATACGTTGTTCGAAAGCTTGGAGTATCGTCTTCGAAACTACGCAGGTGATGATCAGTATATTTTCGCTTCATTCATGTTCATGACAGTGTTGATACCAGCTAGGAACTGTTAAAAATGCCGGTACAGAGGGAGTTAACTGTGTGTGATACTTCTACTGATGTATTTGGTACTTCTACTAATGTGTGTGATACTTCTACTAATATGTGTGATACTTCTACTAATTTGTGGTACATCTACTGATGTGTGTGATACTTCTACTGATGTATTTGGTACTTCTACTGATGTGTGTGATACTTCTACTAATATGTGTGATACTTCTACTAATTTGTGGTACATCTACTGATGTGTGTGATACTTCTACTATGTGTGATACTTCTACTACGGGAGCTTCTTGAAATTAGAGCACGAGTTCCTTGATAGGAATGGCATATGACAGTTATCCAAATGGGATATACCGTGCCCAGTTTAGTGTTCTGATCTGGATGGATTAGAGTTTCAATTGGAATGGCATATGCCATTCCCCTCATGCCATTGCATGGTATGGCATAAGCCATCCTTTGTTTGCGAAGTTCCAAAAAGTATGCCATGGAGTTCTTAGGAGTTCCAACTCAGTGCAACATGCCTCTCTTTTTGGAAAGCCTTATGCCAGTTCCTAGCATGCCCCAATTTCAAGAAGCTCCCAAATAGGTGTGGTAGTTCTACTAATATATGTGGTACTGATGTATGTGGTACTTCTACTAACATGCGTGATACTTCTAATAATGTGTGTGGTACTTCTACTGATGTGTGGTACTTCTACTGTGGGTGTGGTACTTCTACTGATGTATGTGGTACTTCTACTGATGTGTGTGATACTTCTACTAATGTGTGGTACTTCTGTTGTGTGTGGTACTTCTACTGTGTGTGTGGTACTTCTACTGATGTGTGGTACTATACTTCTGTTGTGTGTGGTACTTCTACTAATGTGTGTGGTACTTCTACTGATGTGTGGTACTTGTTGTGTGGTACTTCTACTAATGTGTGGTACTTCTGTTGTGTGTGGTACTTCTACTGATGTGTGATACTTCTGTCGTGTGTGCATGGTACTTCTACTGTGTGTGTGATACTTCTACTAATGTGTGATACTTCTACTAATGTATGGTACTTCTGCATTGTGTGTGGTACTTCTACTGTTGTGTGTGATACTTCTACTAATGCGTGGTACTTCTCTTGTGTGTGGTACTTCTACTGTGTGTGTGGTACTTCTACTAATGTGTGTGATACTTCTGTTAATGTGTGGTACTTCTGTTGTGTGTGGTACCTCTACTAATGTGTGGTACTTCTACTAATGTGTGGTACTTCTGTTGTGTGTGGTACTTATACTAATGTGTGGTACTTCTGTTGAGTGTGGTACTTCTACTAATGTGTGTGGTACTTCTACTAATATGTGGTACTTCTGTTGAGTGTGGTACTTCTACTAATGTGTGTGGTACTTCTACTGTGTGTTTGATACTTCTACTGTGTGTGTGATACTTCTACTATGCGTGATACTTCTACTAATATGTGAGGTAGTTCTACTAATATGTGTGGTAGTTCTACCAAAGTATGTGGTATTTCTAATAATATGTGTGGTACTTCTACTAATATGTGTGGTACTTTAACTAAGTTGTGTGATACTTCTACTAAAACGGTCATAAAAACACAAAATAACATAGATGCCCAGACTGAAGAGTTATCAAACCTGGAGTAAACGGAGGGAAGTTCAAGGTGCCATTTCCAGAACACCCAGTTGTCGAACCCGCTACAAAATTGGATGGTTCATTCATATCCTGAAATGTTAAAATGTCTTGTTAATTACAAAAACTTTCAATGTGGAGATAAAGTGGGTCGTATATAACTTGATCATGGGATGAAAATTCCCGCTCGAAAGAAAGAAAATACAACCCAACTGAGCCGTCAGGCGAGTTTGGTCTGTTGTTTCCTTCTGAAGTGTGGGTTTTCATCTCTTTATCAAATTAATATGGGATTCTTTTTCCCATATAATTTAAATTATTTCTTTAATCAATATTTTAGTAACAACACTCTCTGAAAGAAATGTTGCTGGTGTGCATCATGCCTGCAGCTTTGTTTCGAGCATGGTCAGCCTGCGTCGCAGGCGCTCATTCCATATACGTATGTGGGATGACGTATCCCAGCCACTCATACTATATGAATTTTACACCGTACTACTATGGGAATAAGAGGATCTCACTGGTACTTCTACTAATGTGTGTGATACTTCTACTATGTGTGATACTTCTACTATGGGAGCTTCTTGAAATTAAGGCATGAGTTCCTTGATAGGAATGGCATATGACAGTTATCCAAATGGGATACACCGTGCCCAGTTTAGTGTTCTGATCTGGATGGATTAGAGTTTCAATTGGAATGGCGTATGCCATTCTGTCATTCCCCTCATGCCATTGCATGGTATGGCATAATCCATCCTTTGTTTGCGAAGTTTATCATAGGATGAAAATTCCCAAGCAAGAGAAGGAAAATACATCCCAGCTAAGGCGAGGTGGGGATGTATTCCAGCTAAGGCGAGGTGGAGATGTATTCCAGCTAAGGCGAGGTGGAGATGTATTCCAGCTAAGGCGAGGTGGGGATGTATTCCAGCTAAGGCGAGGTGGAGATGTATCCCAGCTAAGGCGAGGTGGAGATGTATTCCAGCTAAGGCAAGGTGGGGATGTATCCCAGCTAAGGCGAGGTGGACATGTATCCCAGCTAAGGTGAGGTGGGGATGTATTCCAGCTAAGGCGAGGTGGAGATGTATTCCAGCTAAGGCGAGGTGGAGATGTATTCCAGCTAAGGCGAGGTGGAGATGTATCCCAGCTAAGGCGAGGTGGGGATGTATCCCAGCTAAGGCGAGGTGGGGATGTATCCCAGCTAAGGCGAGGTGGGGATGTATCCCAGCTAAGGCGCGGCGGGGATGTATTCCACCTAAGGCGAGGTGGAGATGTATCCCAGCTAAGGCGAGGTGGGGATGTATCCCAGCTAAGGCGAGTTACATCCCAGCTAAGGCGAGGTGGGGATGTATTCCAGCTAAGGCGAGGTGGAGATGTATCCCAGCTAAGGCGAGGTGGGGATGTATCCCAGCTAAGGCGAGGTGGGGATGTATCCCAGCTAAGGCGAGGTGGGGATGTATCCCAGCTAAGGCGAGGTGGGGATGTATCCCAGCTAAGGCGAGGTGGGGATGTATCCCAGCTAAGGCGAGGTGGAGATGAATCCCAGCTAAGGCGAGGCGGGGATGTATTCCAGCTAAGGCGAATTCTCAGATGATTTGTGTGAAGATTTACCTCAAGCTTCTATTTACCTGTAGGTTCCAAACAAGAGCTTAAACTTTGGCTTTATACATTGGTTATGAAAACAGTCATGTAAACTTCAACTCGACGAAGAAAATTGTTCATTTCCCACTAGAGAAGTTCTTTTCTTCTATTTGAATCATTTGAGAGATTAACATCATACTTAAACAACTATCTTCAGGTTTGTATCGAAAGAAAAAATCATATGTATGTACAATGAGTTGTTGATATCACTGCTTAACTTACATTCCATAAGCCATCAAATTTAACCTGTAAGTGGAAGCTCTCCGCCTGGTTGTACCACCAGTCCTCGGTAGCTGGGTTGAAGAAGTCGGGGAACACTGTAGTACCTGGCCACACCTGATGGGTAATGTAATATGTACTTTATTTTGAGCTTATATAGTAAATTTCTGAAGCATATATCCACACACTACATAGAAGTATCTCATTCAACATGTTCAAGAGAAGGGGATATTTCTATCAATAGCTTCTTCACCAAAGTCAATTATTCTATTAAACCAGGAATAGAAAATATTAATTTGAGTTCAATTGAACCCACGATACACCCTTAAAAAAAGCGCAGAGAAGGAGAAAGGGGGATAGCCTGGGAGATACAAATTTATATGTTTATGTGCAAAATAAATGGAAGGAGATGATCATCACATCAGCTGATCAATGATATGACAGTAATATGATCATTTTATTACAAAATAAATGTTTCAGGAAATGAAACAGCGCATTATGATGAATGGCTTCAGGAAAATCAAGCTTCATGATTCTTATGGTGAAGAAATCGTGCACCAGTTTACGTTGCATTCACAAAAAAAGATAATCAGATGGAAGTGACTTTTTCAACAATCAAGGGGCATAACTGAGGAAAAAAATGTTGGATCAGGTCGAAAAGATAGCGTGTACAAATTTGTGTGGCAAATTTGGAAAGAATCCAGGAAAATCTCTTTGCCTTGTTGCGTTCACAAGAAAAGGTAGCTGATGGAAGTAGTTTTTTCGACAATCAGGCAGCATAACTCATGATTTACGTTTGGTTTGATTGAAAAGGTCACATGCATATCTTTACATGCATGTGACAAGAATGTGTGGCAAATTTTGAAAGAATACAGCAAAACCTCTTTGACGAGTTGTGTTCACAAGAAAAGGTAGCTGATGGAAGTAGTTTTTTCGGTGTTCAAGGGGCCTAACTCTGAAGCAAACATCAGATCGGGTCGAAAAGTTCACATGTAAATCTTCATATGGCGACGATAATGTGTGGCAAATTTGGAAAGAATCCAGCAAAACCTCTGCTGAGTTGTGTTCACAAGAAAATGTAGCTGATGGAAGTAGTTCTTTTAGAGTTCAAGGGGCCTAACTCTGAAGCAAACATCAGATCGGGTCGAAAAGTTCACATGTAAATCTTCATGGCGACGATAATGTGTGGCAAATTTGGAAAGAATCCAGCAAAACCTCTGCTGAGTTGTGTTCACAAGAAAATGTAGCTGATGGAAGTAGTTCTTTTAGAGTTCAAGGGGCAAAACTCTGAAGAAAACATCGCATCGGGTCAAAAAGGTCACATGCACATCTTCATATGGTGATGCTAATGTGAGGCAAATTTCGAAAGAATCCAGCAAAAACTCATTGCTGTGCTGTGTTCACATAAAAAGTTAACAAACATCTTGGTCAGGATTAAAGTTGTTGTAAGACAAGGTTATGATTTTATCCTTTATGGAACTATTTTTGAGGTTTGTTTGATCCGGTCACAAAAAAAATTCTCAATCACCCTTTACTTTTGTCATACTGTTCACAGAATGTCTCTGTAATCAAGCCATGGTAGATTTATCTGCCTTAAAATTTCATGTCACGTGCTGCCACACTAGATGATGTTGACACATGCAGATCTCTTGGGGCTTTGTCTGCACTATTGGGCGGTATTTCTGATCCATGTTTCTAATTGCCCTTGGTTGCTGACTTTTTTTTTACATAAAGCCACATTTGAACCGACTCACCATTTTGTCAAAGTGTTTGAGAACACAATTAAGGTTTCACTCGACTGCTGCGGTTCTTAGTACCTCATTCCGTGTGACCGACACGCTTCACCCGACGGCCTTTCAACTGCTCGAGTGCTCATAGACACACGGTAAATGTAGAAGGATGACGTCGATAATTCAAGCCTCTCAAATTGTAGGTCACAAGGCTATCCTCTTTCAATATTCCATTCCTCAACAACGACAACATCCAGTATGGTGATTTGACTTTTTGTGATATTTGCACAAGAATTTGGTGAATAAAACTAAGAAAAGATATTGCCCTTATCAGTGATATCATAGCAGGTTTGATACTTTCTAGCAATTCAGGGCTGATAAACTGTCCAAATGACAAATCATTTTTGCCGGACAGTACCAGTTTTTGCCAGATGCTGGCAGCTGCAGCTGTGATGTCCCATTGAAGGTTTTATCACTTTTCCTTTGCTGGTTATACATGTATTGTCTACTTACCTTACCCACAAGAGGGCCGGATCCATCTCCTTTCATGATAAACACCCCATCTCTGATCCCCTCATCATAGGGCGGATAGGTGCCAGTAAACTGAGTATTACTGATTGCTGGGTCCTTAAAGACAATATCATAAACATACAGAAATTATTGAGTAAACATGATCCTTAAATTCATCTCAAACATAATGGGTAATAAAATTTATAAGGTATACTGACCAAATCCCAAAAACCTTTAATACTTGCAAAATGGATATAACTCAGTCTGTCTCAAATTAAGAGGGAATCTCGGCAATCTATCGGAGCCAAATTTTCTCAGAGCATCAAAATTACTCACAGCATCTATATGTAATTTGCACATTTTTATTCTGAAATTTCAAGAAAATCTATTCAGAATCGAGAAATTCTCCAATACCTTGCATGCTATTTTCATAGCCCAATGAACGTTGGCCTTGCAATGATGTAACATGACTGGCCGATATGATGTCATACATGTAGTTTAACATGCAAAATTGTCAGGGCGAAATTCGTTTTAGTGAATTTGACCCAATTATTGGTTGGATTTTCATGAAGTTTCAGGATAATAATGCACAAGTAATGTTCAGAGGATGATGTGCAAAATTTTACTGCTGTAAGAAAAACTGGCCCCAATATATTGCTGAAAATCCTGTTCCCTCGTAATGGGAGACAGACAGTAGATGTCAAGTCAACCGAATTGAACAATTTTGTACACATTTTGTACAATTCTATCCTGCGTATTATCAGAAAGACATGGTTTCCCATAACAATCATACCTCCATCAAGATGTAATGCTGTCCATGGTTGTGTAGGTCATTAACAATGGCTGGGAGGTCAGGATAGTTCACATCATCAAATGTCCAGTCCAGGTAATCTCTCATATAGTCTATGTCACTCCATTGGGTGTCCTGAGGGAAATATTGGGTACAGTAATTCCCCTAATAATTTGATCACAGGAAGTGCAGCAGAAATGGCTTATATCTGGAAAAATTCTTGATGGCACCAGCTACAAAGTGTCCCATTTTGTTTTCAATTTGAATGCAGGATGGGAATGTTAGTTTTTCTCTGTGTTTTAATAACAGATTTGAAAATCAACTTCATGTGATTGAATTATTAGGGAAATTACTGTATATTGAGTGTTACCTGTATAAACACATTTCATTAAAGGAGAAATGCAAAGGTTTTCAGATTTGCCATTTGATATTTTTGCAGGTTGAATAATGATAGAAATATCGGTATATCTACTTCATGTTATTTAATTCGAAGTAGTTTGTCTGCTAGACGTTCTTAAAAGTTGGATACCCAAGACCAGATAGATTCTGATTTGCACACCGTCATGGTTTATCTTTCCTTGATTGTGACATCATGTCAGATCAAGATCTCGAAAAGACTGAATGTTCAAAGTATTTACGTCTGGCCAGATGGTCTGATATGACACAACAAAGCAGCATCAAACAAGGACAGACATGACAGATAAGCAATGCAGATTTCATTTCTGAAATCAGTCAGGCTCGAGATTACCAGCTTTCGAGAATTTCTAAAGACAAAATACTTCAAATAAAATCAAAAGAAGTAAACAGGCCGATAGTTCCAACATTAGCTAATTTATAAAGGACATATTAGGAATATTTGAAAACCTTTGCATTTCACCTTTAAACAAGTACACCCTAAATTATTCAAACAATGACAAGGAATGGGACCTGTTCTCATGGCTACTTATCAATGGAGTGTATTTACAGACCAGTTCAAGATCAGGTTTGTGTATAAGATTCAAATTTTGCAAAATGTTTTTCTCTTTGATGAAACAAAGGAACAAGTTACTTTTGGAAACATCTGGAATCCATTTTTGAGAGTCTGAAATTGATCTACTTCTATCATGATTTATGCATTTTTTGGGGCATTTCAAAATTTATACAAAAAATTACCTGGCTGAAAATTCCCATACTCATTCAGTGTAGTTTGTATGCTATCCCTGGATCAGGGATTCAAATGTTGAAAAAATTTCTATCTGTTCCAGATGACAGGTACAGTATATTTTTCTACCTGCCCCTTCTTGAATTCATCAACCTGAACAATGTTATCCAGTATTTACATCGAAGATAATGAATTTTGTCGATCACCAGAATAGAGAATTATACAGGATCAAACATATGGATTAACAGATTGACAATGATTCTAGTTATCAGAAGATGATTTTGGATGCTAGGAGTACAGGAAGATGATTTTGGATGCTAGGAGTAAAGGAAGATGATTTTGAATGCTAGGAGTAAAGGAAGATGATTTTGAATGCTAGGAGTAAAGGAAGATGATTTTGGATGCTAGGAGTAAAGGAAGATGATTTTGGATGCTAGGAGTAAAGGAAGATGATTTTGGATGCTAGAAGTAAAGGAAGATGATTTTCAATGCTAGGAGTAAAGGAAGATGATTTTGAATGCTAGGAGTAAAGGAAGATGATTTTGGATGCTATGAGTAAAGGAAGATGATTTTGGATGCTAGGAGTAAAGGAAGATGATTTTGGATGCTAGAAGTAAAGGAAGATGATTTTCAATGCTAGGAGTAAAGGAAGATGATTTTGAATGCTAGGAGTAAAGGAAGATGATTTTGGATGCTAGGAGTAAAGGAAGATGATTTTGGATGCTGGGAGAAAAGGAAGATGATTTTGAATGCTAGGAGTAAAGGGAGATGATTTTGAATGCTAGGAGTAAAGGCAGATGATTTTGGATGCTAGCAGTAAAGGAAGATGATTTTGGATGCTAGGAGTAAAGGAAGATGATTTTAGGTGCTAGGAGTAAAGGAAGATGATTTTGAAAGCTAGGAGTAAAGTAAGATAATTTTGAATGATAGGAGTAAAGCTGGCGCCCTTTCATGAATTCAGACTTGATGAACAAAAAAATAATATTTAGTGTATGATACATACATCCCACCTGTCACAAGAGACAGGAAGTTTTGTTTTCATCCTGTCACAAACAAAATCTACCTGTCAGGGACAGGTGAACACCCTATTATTTCGACCCCTGCCGAACAGTCTGCTGAAAGCCCTCCAGCCATGCTCAAGCCTGGCTATTGTAGGCTTTCATTGATTTATGACTTTTTACATAAAGGATTCAAAATGTGACCATTTGAGGAGTGTAGGTTGAAAACACACTAAACGACGTCAATTCTACAAACGGTTGGTGTTCATAGGAAGTCGTGGAACTTCTTGACAAAATTTGACCTTTTCGGCCTGATTCCCAGCACCATTTATGCTGAATCAGCTCCTCTCAAAACATAGTAATTTTATCCTTTCAAAATCTAATTGCAATGCAACATGATGCAGTAATGTATCGCTGTCAACTAGGCTGAGATAAAGCAAATTCATTTACCTGTGTGAAACCATAGCTGTTAAAAATGGGAAGCAATAGGGTAAATATTTGGTGTATTGTTACCTACATAGCTTCTACTTACATATGGGAACTTTGCATCTCTCATTCTCTTGATAACTTCCTTCAACTTTTCGCTGGTGCCATAGCCATACCGACACAGATGGAAGCCCAAGCTCCAGTACGGAGGCATGAATGGTTTACCAATGACATCTGTATACTGTCGGATCACGTCATCAGGAGTCGGTCCGGTAAACACATAGAAATCTAGAATACCTCCAATAGTTTTGTAGGTCAAGGCAGGAGCAAGCTGTAAATGTACCTCTGAAATTATAGAGAATGCAGAAGTACAAAAATATGCTGGATTAATTTTAAGAACTCACAGTCTGCTATAGGTTGTGTCAGGAATGCAAATAGTGGTGTTCAACTAAAATACAAACATGTATTAATGCAAGATCAGTTTGAATCTCAGAGATATTGAAACTAGAAATTGATCAATATCGATCAAAACGTTCTTGGACTACAAAAAGTCTGTAAATGATGAAGATGCTTATAAGTATTTGTGGAGCCACCGGACAGAGATTATAGTAATATCTTTCTAGATTTACTATGTTTTGCTCAGTTCGCTATCTTCTGAGGAGTCACATCAGATTTTAGGACATTTGGCTCGTTAATAATGCAAACCCAAAAGTGTCAACAGGGGAGATAAACTGATATATGATAAGACAGGTTGTGGTCATAATAAGGGGAGATAATCTGTATGGTAATTAGGTTTTGGTCACAATGAAGTGAGATAATTTGGTATATGGTAACAGGCCTTTGCTGTAATATTTTCTCAGAAAACCTGTTGCAGGTTACCATGATTAGAAAATGAGCAACCTATAGATGGTAATCTGTAACCAGTGCTTTAGGGTTAAATACATAGTACCACTTGCATATTATGGTATTAAACTCATAAAGGGTCTTCTAAACCTGAAATTGGGAAACCTCCAGGAAAAGAGGGTTTAACATTCATCATAACAGCTCAGGCCTGGTTGGTAAGATGGTTGTGGTCCCATTGAGGAGATAATTTAGTATATGGTATGAACGACTGTGGTCACAATAAGGTGAGATAGTCTGGTATATAGTAAGATGGTTGTGGTCACAATAATTTGGTATATGGCGAGATGGTTGTGGTCACAATGAGGGGAGATAATTTGGTATAAGTTGAGATGGTTGTGGTTACAATAAGAGGAGATAATTTAGTATATGGTAAGTACGTTGTTATAACAATAAGGGGAGATGATTTGGTATATGATAAGGTGATCACAATAAAGAGAGATAACTTGGTATACATTAAAAATGATTGCGGTCACAATGAGGGGAGATAATTTGGTATATAGTAAGAAGCTGTGATCACAATAAGGAGAGATAATTTGGTATATGATAAGGGGATCACAATGAGGGGAGAGAACTGGGTATACAGTAAGAATGATTGCGGTCACAATGAGGGGAGATAATTTGATATATGGTAAGGTTGTTATCACGAGGGAAGATAATTTGTTATATAGTAAGAAGGCTGTGATCAAAATAAGGGGAGATAATTTGGTATACAAGGTGATCACAATAAGGGGAGATAATTAATTTGATATATGGTAAGAAATGATTGCGGTCGCATTGAAGAGAGATAATTTGGCATATGGTAAGTTGATCACAATGAGGGTAGATAATTTGGTATATGGTGAGGTGACCACAGTGAGTGGAGATAATTTGATAAGAACGATCGTGGTCACAATGTGGAGATCACAATAAGGGGAGAAAATTTGGTTTATGGTAAGATGAATGTGATTGAGAATTATTATTCTATTACATAACAAGTAAAGAAACTAATTGTAGACTGATGCCATATGGTTAAAAGGGTGGTGGTAACAACCAGGGGAGATAATTTGATACATGGTGGGAATGGTTATGACAATGAGGTGAGATTTGATATTTTGCAAGAAAGGTGATCACATAGTGAGGAGATAATTTGGTATATGCAGACCTTGTGTACGGAGGCCCGTGAGTGAGTGAGTGAATAGAATTTAACGTCGCTTTCAACAATATTTCAGCTATATCACGACAAACCAACTAAGCACCACCCAGCCCAGTTGTGTTCCTGCTACTTCAAAGAAGAAATCCTCGAAGCATCATGGAACCAGACACCCTCCATCCACTGTATAAAACACTGAGGACAGCGCACAAGAAACAGACAGGACGCTTACATGGTGCAATAAATACAAGTGATATCACAGTGCTAGACATCACATTATCAAGTTCCTGTTGCTTCTCAGCAAAATGTATTGAAGCAACAGGAACCTGAACCCACCCAACCACCTGCCTGAGGCGCTTGATCACTCCCTATCACACTCCTGAAACACTTCCACAGCGAGTGATTTATAGTGCGCCTTTGTTCCCATATAAATCCAATTTCTGTTGCAAGAATGCAGATGACTTTCATGATAAGTGTTTTTTCTTTTTGTCGAAATACGGTTCCCCAGATATTACTAGATGACATAGTTCAGCTTTAACTAACTGCATATCCTGCATTATTATAATCCAAACAACATTTTTTTATGGCTTTTCTGACAAGTAGCTATGTGCTGTATACTTAGCATGCACTAAAAGCATGGTCTTATTATAGAACTGTTCTGAATCTCAGAATAACAAACTCGATAGCAACAATTTTTCATTTTCTTATTTCTCAATTATTTTTTTTAATAAAATAAGCTGTGTGTTGGTTATAAAAGTGTGGCAATCCACATATTTCTATAGAAATCCCTTCACTCAGTAACTATTTACAGCTATTTGTCTCTCTCTTGAGTGATTTGTCACTCCTACTTTTTTCCAATATCAAGGTCTATATATGGTGAGGAAGTCTGTGGTCATGATCGTGAGAGATAATTTGGTTTATGGTAAAAAGGGTTGTGGTCACAATGAGAGGATATAATTTGGTAAGAAAGGTTGGTCACAATCAGGGGAGATAATCTGGTATATGGTAAGATGGTTGTGGTCACAATCAGGAGGGATTATTTGGTAAGAAATGTTGGTCACAATCAGGGGAGATAATTTGGTATATGGTAAGGTGGTTGTGGTCACAATCAGGAGAGATTATTTGGTAAGAAATGTTGGTCACAATCAGGGGAGATAATTTGGTATATGGTAAGATGGTTGTGATCACAATCAGGAGAGATTATTTGGTAAGAAATGTTGATCACAATCAGGGGAGATAATTTGGTAAGAAAGGGTAGTCACAATAAGGGGAGATAACTTGGTATACGGTAAGATGGTTGTGGTCACAATCAGGGGAGATAATTTAGTATAAGGCAAGAAAGGTTGTGGTCACAATCAGGGTGAATAATTTGTGACAAGAGTCAAGAAAAATGTTAAAAGCTCAATAACGATTCTTTAAGGGCAGTGTTACCACTTTTCATCATGTTCATGCTTGGAAGTGGTCATCTCACTTACTTACGCATGGCATTACTGTTCAGAAGAAAGACTCCATACACCAGGCCATCAGCACCAATAGACATGTAAAATGGATGATCACCATATAAGTTCATGTTTGGCTGGAATTGAGAAAAAGAATACTAGTTATACAAGAGTAAGATTATGAACTATTGGCCAAGGAAATGGAATTTCAAATTAAACCATAGAAAGAAACAATGTTGATCTAGAGACTGAGAGACCCATTACCACTACAGATTAGTAATATAATGGTGAGAGAGAAACAATAAATTGGTGATCAAGTGTAATATGGGAGAGAGAGAGAATTAAGATTTAACGTCGCATTCAGCGCTATTTCAGCTATATAGCGAGCAAGTGTAATATGTGCTTGAACATTTATCTGAGTGGACTGAGTGCCACTCTTACAGGTTAGCATGAAACATAGTTGCGGCATTTAGAATGAATACACTTGCTATGGGGTATCAAAACAGTGTTACTTTGAAGTTTCTTCATTATTAGTAAAAGTAAAAGTTGTTGTTGCCAATCATGGATCTAGATCATGTAGGAAAATATGAACATTAATAATAACGTTAAATTAAAATATTAATATTAATTTACTAAGATAACTCAAATAATCCATGATTATTCATCATCATCTAGATCATGTTTTAGATTTTACTTTTATTTTATTTTTTTAATAATGACATTTTTAAAAACTGCTATGAGCCCACACCTCTGGGGCTTGATCCCTTGCCCAAAATGAGTAGGTGGTCCAGTTAAGGTTGTGTGTAAGCGAGTCCCTGTGTTCTCCCAGTCCATAGATAAACTCTGATCCTAACTTTGTACTCAGCTGTATGTACTGGTCAGCAAACATAAGAGGCACTCCTCCAGATGTGTCGAACCTGAAAAGCAAATTATGATACAAAATATTCACTTTATTAGCTAAAACTCTTGTCTGACACGGCTTGAATTCGGAAAACCCGTATGACCTGCTCTTCTTCCCATGCCATATAAAATGGCAGGCCAAATCAGTAATGAATTGCTGTAAATGAATTGGACCCACAATTTTTCGAATGTTTTTCCTTCCAATGTAATTTCTACGTTCTATAAATTCTGGATGTGGTTCACCTTTCAAATGGGTTACTTCTGAGTCATTTTACATTTAGTATGCTGCTCACTCTTTTGTTTTTCATACTTGGTACAAAGACAACAGTTCACTTCAGTAAATCTTTTGCTCAGATCTCAAAAATATTTAGCCAGCTGTGAACCCACAACTTCGAGGTGGAATAATTAACAGTATTTTTCAGTATATAACATCATGTAAACAAGTTTTCGTTTCTGGGAATTCCGCTAGTTTGCTGGAAACAGAAGCTCCATCCCTTTCTGTTTTTAATAACACCAAAATATTAAGCTCTGTCCAAAAATTTATTAAAGACAGTCAAAGATTCGATTAATCTATGTTTATTACAATGGAAAGGTCCACGGTCTGTCGTTAACAGTAAACACCAAAGACACCAACGGGTGCGTATACGGCCTCTATATATTTTTGCTATAATGGCTCTAAAATGAGTAACCAACATACTCATGTATAACAAAACGAAGTCTTAGATATATATATATATTTATATTGTTTATATACATTGTTAGGTTTTCTCGTTTGCTCTATTTTGTATTGCATTTGCTGTATTCGGAGAGGAGAAAATAAGTTGAAAGGACTTGTCCCCAATCCTTTTGTTAAAATGCAATAAAATAAGTTTAAAACAAAACAGAAGCTTGTTACATGCGAGGGCAAGAACCAAGGGACCTAAATGATTATCTAGCTACATGCGCTTTAAATTGATTTTTATTTCAGCCGGCCAATTTTCAGTTGTCCTGTGTCATCCAAACTTCGGCCTGCTTTTAGTCAATCACAGGCTGTCATTTCGAGCAACTACACATGTAGGTGATCAAGTTGGAAATTTAAAGATGTAATCAGCCTCAAAATTTATGGATTTGGTAAACTCTCCCCTGTGCATATTTCAGCAGCAAAATTTGCTAAAGCATAGATATTATATTTGATAGTTGGGTCATCAGATACAATGAATGCTAGAATAATTTTGTCAGAGAAATTTGAAACTCACTTCGATAGGTTTTCCACCTCGCCATTGAATATGTGCTGTACGCGGGCGGAGATGAAAATGACTGACATTTTACTGATGTAGTGACGCTCACAAATCTGAATGCTGAACAGCTACAGTCATGGGATAATGTCATGGCTCATGCCGGAGGTTCGGTGGAGTGGCAGATCATATGTAAGTAATCTGCCTACATTCTGCACCGCATGTGTATACATACACTTGTAGACACTGTCGTCGAAAAATAAACATGCCATTTACTTTTGACATTGAGTTTTCTTCCACAACTTCGGTTTTGTATGGTCATATCACGTGTTTCATTTTATAGTGTCATAACATATGCCACTATCACGGAGTTTGAGAGATATCGATTCCAGCCTAGATTTGAGACTGATTACATCTTTAATGTATATGAGTATCATTCCATGAGCGGTGTTGAACTTTCAAAAATACATTATATCATCAGAAACTTCGCTACTCCATGAGCACCATTTGGTCGAAGCTGATAACTTACAATACACTTCCGCTAGGTCTCTTCACAGTGATGCTGAAGCTCTCCCCAACTTCAGGAACAGTGACCAAATATGTGGGATTCGAAGCTGGTGTGGTAACAGTGGGAACTTCAATGGGTACCTCATACCTTTCATTGCCGGGATCGTAAATCTGAAATTAATCAAGGTTTACTAGCTGGGTTATTGCCTCTCCACATGATCATCCATCAGGACCCATCCACATGTGACAATGGAACCAGTAAGCTGTACATTATTTAATTTTGTAAATATTAAATAGGGTAAATATAGGAAACCTGTCTAAACTTGTCATGCTTCTATTAGTATTGACATGTTTCCGGTAAACTGTTTACTGATGTTATGAAATAATGGGAACTTGGAAAAAGACAAAATTAGTATGTTTATTCATGTCTTCATTTAAAAAGCTTTCAGTTTTTCACTTCACTTCAATCAGTATGTAGTTTGATAATATACCAATACATGACTTGCCAGTCGTCTGAAAGTGGCAAAAATGAACAGTTATTGCCCCTTTCTCAGGAGCAAGATTCGGATACAGCAATGCCTTCAACATGGGCCTCGGGGAAAATCACCATCATAAGTTTGTTTATAGACAGTGACAGGGACCTGACATATCACTGAACTGTTCTAGAGTGAAAGAAGTCTGAAGAAATCATGTAAAAAATCCTTTGAAATAACTTTTTTCGGCAATTTTCAGTCCGTGCCAATACTTTTACAGCATGAGTGAGGCAAAAGTTTACTCGTGGCTCGCATTGCACTATGGGAAAGAAACATGGTGGTTTTTGCTATTTTCAGACAACCGGCAAGGCGTGTATTCTCTGCAAACAAGGCTTACTTTGAAGCGCAGTCTGTTATCCGTTTCATACATCACATCTAACCGTAACAACATGGTGTCATTCGGCCACCCGGATGGGGTTGACCTGCTCATACGGAGACTGAACCCCAAATCTGTGTCTTCCTTACTGTCTATAGTATAGGTTGGGTAGTTTTCAGAAGGGTAGTAACAAAAGGGGGCACCTTCCTTCACATGATCATCCCAACAACATCCTCTCAACAGGCATATATTCTGTGTCAGAACACCAGAATGTGGAGTAGGAAAACATTCAAACCGATCAACCTCTCGGAGAATCTCACATCCCGGCTGTTGGACCTTATTTTCCTTTTGCCATGTTTGCTGCACTGGTAGACCTGGTTTCTTATGCTGAACTGGTGGTTCTGGTTTCTTATGCTGAACTGGTGGTTCTGGTTTCTTATGGTGAACTGGTGGTTCTGGTTTCTTATGCTGAACTGGTGGTTCTGGTTTCTTACGATGAACTGGTGGTTCTGGTTTCTTATGGTGAACTGGTGGTTCTGGTTTCTTATGCTGAACTGGTGGTTCTAGCTTCTTACGATGAACTGGTGGTTCTGGTTTCTTATGGTGAACTGGTGGTTCTGGCTTCTTATGCTGAACTGGTGGTTCTGGTTTCTTATGCTGAACTGGTGGTTCTGGTATAAAATCAATCTCATCAACAAAGATATCTAGATGAGAGAATTCAATATCAACACTGTCCAATTCCAAGTGAGAGGTCGGAGTTGTTGTACTGGTACCTTCAGGACGTGTTTTGGGTAGTTGCCCCGAGTAGGAATATTTGTACATGTTATACACTACAAACACACTGAATGCTGCCATTGCCAGGGAAAGACAAACACCCAACACGAGAAGCCATCTTTGCTTCTGCTGGATCTGTCGTCGCACATAAGAAGGCGACAATTTGGGCGAATTAGGATTCAGAAAAATAACGTAATTGTCTTGATCAGGCGGATACATTTTCTTCAATTTGCCCATATTTTTTGTTCTGATTTCTTGCCTTGAATTTTGCAATTTGCACTTTTCAAAATCACCCTGTATGACTAGAGAGGTAAACGCCGGTACCACTAGTTGCAGGGGCGGTTGCAGCCTTGTTGTTGTTGTCACTTGCAGACTTCGCACTTGCAGCCAGCGCGCATGATGTCACAGCACACGTGCTTATTTAGGTCCCTGGCGAACAACAGGCGAACAATATATACTATATGATCTATATAGAAGAAGAGAACTGATATGACAGTGATAAAGAGAGCTAAAATCGACTTTTGCCCTCGATTGTTTTTGCTTACACCACCATTTTGTCTAACTATGTAAGTCACATGAGTGTCACGTGGACGTGCTTTCTTCCGTGAGCTGCGTTCGGCCGGTCTGTTCTTTGAATGGGATTGTGAACAGGTGCTTTCGTTTCATTGCTACTACAACGCCAGGACCAGCTCAAAACAGTAGGCTGCTTGGGGGATGCCTCTGGAGTATTTCCTGTCCAAATTTACAGTTCAATTCTGGAAGTTACAATAAATGACAGACTGTTTCTATTAGGGGGTGGCGGATGAGGCGCAAATATAAAAAATCTGCGGAATTTCTTTTCTCAGCTCCTACACTACAGCCAAGATTCCTCTGTAATTGTTGCCAGAAGGCAGGTCTTTGCAATGCATGGCTGCTTAGCAAATTCAGTTTTATCTAAATATAATGCTAGGTCATCAAGTAAAACACAAAATTGCAAAGAATTTTTTACTGTAATTCTGCAAAAACATCTTTTGAGTAAACCACCATGTTGCAAATGCAGTTAGAGTAGTTAATTTCATCTACCTACTTTTCAAAAAAACAAAAAAACAACAACAACAACAAAAAAATGTCGACATGCATTCCTGGAGTTAAACCAAATACATTTCCCTTCCCTTACTCCCAAATCACAAAAGTCCAGTAATCTCAAGTAGCTCACAATGTCATATGTCTGCAAATAATAATTATGTCACAATGTCATACACTCAATATCAATGCAGTGTCGACAAAGTTTTCCTATGTCTACCTATGAACTATCCAGTTCGAATGGCACGAAATTACCAAAATGTCATCAATCTTCACCATCATCATCGTCATCCTTGTCGCTTGATGGAACTTTCTTTAAATTTCTGCGTTGTTCACCTCCCATGCTATTGAAGACTTCTGTGAATGGCATCTCATTGTTTTTGCAGGCACATAGATAGATAATTTTAGATAACTTTATTGCTATTGTTATGCCCATAGGGCTAAAAAGCAGATACATGAACATACATTAAAATACACATGTAGACAATACACATGACAGACAGAAATTTACACGTATTTGACAAGACATTTATATTACATTTACATAGACACCATTGATGGTAAATGAATACACACACAAAACAAGCCATACATGTATGTATGACATAAACAAGAACCATACATATTTGACAGAGCTTTACAAGAAGCATTTGTACAAACAACGTGGACAGTACATATCGAGACAAATGCAATAAAGAAAGTCTTGCACACATACTTAAAACACACATACACATGTAATAATAATACTTAGGGCATGCGTTTCAAATATGACTATTAAAAATATATAGAATTATTATTATTTTATTATATATATTTTTTTTGGAGACTGACAAAAGGAGGGTAAATCTGTATGAATGACCGGCTCAATCCGCACATAGCTCACCATCAGGTCATGACACAGTAGATTCCATGACCCATAGCAGAATACATAGATATATGTGGCTGCATTGGGGCGCAGATGCCTTACACCTACATGCTGTCAGCTCAACCAGTCCAACTGTAGCAGGATACACATTTATGTGGGTTGGAGATTTCCATCCTTGGCACCATATGGCTCTGATAACACTTGGTTGGCGAGCAGTGACGCCTTCCAGATAAAGGACTGGCTGAGGTAGCTCGCTGGTAACTTGCTGTCAAAAGTTGGTGGTAGGCATTCACTCTTCTGCCTTTTCGAGATGAACGTCCAATATTTGATTTCGTCTGTGGTGTGACCAGTTCTCCGAGCTGTTGTGTAGAGGGAGCATACGAACCGTTTGCTCGGACGTTTTTTTTTGTCGGTGGGATGATTGGGAAAGGTGGGGCAAAACGGAACATTCATGGATTGCCAATATCTAGGAAAATCATGATCTTAGGTCTCGCCATCCTCGCTAAAACCAGGGGTATCTCTACCCTAGATATAGCTTTGGCTCACAAATAGAAATCTTGACGTGGTGAAGATGAGATCTCGCATGCTAAAATAAGTTTTTAATTTCGAGGAGACGGCAACAGCGACAAAATTAAGACAGACAAATAAAATCCCTTCTGATCTTATAGATGCTTTATTCGGTGACACTGGAAAACATTGTTCCATACCGAGTATCCGGACAACAATGGTTTTTCCAATGCCTGGCACACCAACATTTCAGGTTAGAATTACCTTAAAAATACTGCAACATTCCATTTTTATGTCTGACCCAAAAGTTGAAAATATGCTGTTCGGGGCAAATGGAACCATATCTAACGGGGCATATTCCTGGTCGATTCCTGGGTTAAATTCATACCAAATTCTTGCGCATGCGCAGTGATCAAGTAAACTGTTTGGGTTTTTTCGGGGTCCAAGGAATACAAATTGTTTCAAAATTTTATCATATGTAGTGCCCATTAATCGGCTTAAAGATAGAAAATAATAACTGCTCTGAAATACTAATATTATTCAAACTCGAAGGATATAAATAATAGAATGTAGCTGTTTTGGTCTCTTAAAATGACTTTAGGACGCCATGTTCAACACTTTTTTCTTTTCCGCCGAGTTTTCGACCCAATCGCAAATATATATGCACCTAGCCTATCCATCTTACCCATAAGAGTCAATCACGTTTGATGCTAATTAGCCAAATTATGACGATCAACTAGGCGGGTGTTTTGCTAAGATTAGCGTAAGATTAACATTAAATTCATATTGGGGCAAAACGGAACACAGGTGGTCCATTTTTCTCCACACATGTGGTATTTCGTTTTGCCCATTCAATCAAAAAAATTGTTTGCCCTGTAAACTGAAAAGTACCTGGATAAACAGCATTTTGTCAGTTTGATGTTAACTAGATGTAACTGTTATCCTAAGGGATAACTGAGATACCCTCCACCCTGCAAGACACAAGTCTCCCGTTCTGAGTAATATTTCAATACAGTATAAAAACAATAATATACTGGTCATAACATATTTTATACGATAGGAAATATTTAACATCCAGGTAAACATCACAGGTAACCGGTCGAGACAAGTCTTGTTAATAAATAAAACCCACTGCTCCCTGATCAGGTTATCAGCACTCATTACATGAATATTTGAATACATTCATTTGAAGGCCTGGTAAGTAGTAGTGTCTAAGCATTTCAAGCCACATTTTCCAGGGAGGTAACTCTTGGTTTCCCTGCTTCCGCCAGGGGGCGCCACCAGTCCCGTATGACGTTACTTCCAGTCTGGGTGAATGGGGCGTGACCTGTGAACATGATAGGATATGTACTGACCTGTCTGGGTTTTTTCCACAATGTCGTTCATCTCCGTGTGTCTTCGGTCACCTCCGTGTCTCTTTGGTCACCTCCGTGTCTTTTCGGTCAGGTCCGTGTCTTTTCGGGTACGTCCGTGTCTTTTCGGTGAGGTCCGCCATCTTCAGAACATGATAGGCCATGTATTGACCTGTCTGTGGGGTTTTTCCCGCCAGAATTTCGCTGACGTCTGCTTGGGCCGGGGGTTGTCACGTGCCGAACACGTGGCTCCCCGAATTGCAACATTGTTGCACGTTCGCTACAATGTTGCGGCATCGTGAACACCGGGTCTGGCGTCTGCGTGAGTGAGTTCACGCGCCGAACACCTGGCTCCCCGAGATCAAGGCATGTCCAGACTTGTTCTGGGTTGTGCAGTTCTGCCATGCAGAGGACGGGTACTAGGAATGCATATTAAATCTATAGACAAAGTGTATGGAAATAGACGCTTTGGGGTCTAGGTGGGCCACTAGTGGGTCGATGGAGTGGTATGAGGTATCAATGTGAAGCATACGTGAAGGGGCATCTGAGGGCTGGGTGTGGGGTTGAAATATCGTCATTCTGCGCATGCGCGGTGGACAACGTGTATGGAAATAGCCGTTTTGGGGTCTAGGTGGGCCACTAGTGGGTCGATGGAGTCGTATGAGGTATCAATGTGAAGCCTATGTGAGGGAGCATCTGATGGACTGGGTGTGGGGTTGCAATATCGTCATTCTGCGCATGCGCGGTAGACAAAGGGTATGGAAATAGCCGTTTTTGGGTCTAGGTGGGCCACTAATGGTCCGGTGGAGTTGAGTGAGGTATCCATGTGAAGCATATGTGAGGGGGCATCCGATTGGACTAGTGTGTCGCTTCCATTCTGCGCATGCGCAGACAGGGAATTATGGGAAAAGGATATGGAAATAGACGTGTTGGTGTCTAGGTAGGCCCCTAATGGTCTGATGGGGTCGAGTGAGGTATCCATGTGAAGCAGTCGTGATGGAGTATCCAACGGGCCGGGTGTCACGTGGAACTGACGTCATTCTGCGCATGCGCAGTAGACCAAGACTATGGAAATAGACATTTTGGCACCGACATGTGTCACTATGGGTCCGATGGAGTCGTCTGAGGTCTTATTGTGAAGCTCTCGTGAAGCAGCATCCGACTGTACTCATGGTTCGTCCGTATTCAAGAGTCTGCGCATGCGCAGTCTGGTCGTAGTATAGAAAGCAGGCATTTTGGGGATACGTGGGGGTGTGTTTGACCAACCACTAGGGGTCCGTGGTTGTGGTTGGGTGGGTTGTTCGCACAGACGTCGCTTCCGGTGTGTACTACCTCCAAACCCAGAAGAGTTCCAATGTTCCCGTAGACGTCCGGATTTTCAACATCCGAGTGTTGCCCGGTCCGGCCCGCCCCGGCATACGATGCCGCAGAGCGCGCGCGCGCGGGTGATCCGGAAGTGCGCGGGTGAATTTCGGGTCAAAGGTCACATCCAGGTCTAAGGTCTCCCTTTCGGCAAGGTTCGGCAACAATGTTGCGGCATCGATATACAGAGCTTGAACACAAAAAAGGGGATTGTAAATTAACCTGGAAAGGATGGGCAGTTCCATTTGGACCAATCAGCGGTCGAGAAAAAGAGCCAATGAGCGATTGATAAAAGAACCAATGGACGGGTACTAGAATTTCGCTCACGTCTGCGCCTACATCCGGGTACTGGAATGCTTTCGCCTACGTCCGCACCTACATCCGGGTACTTCTATGTAGGTGTATAAAAGTGGGAATGTTTAGGGCAATGCTGCATTCATTGGCCTGCTTCACCTGACCAGCCTGAGCCTGCCTCACCAGCCTGAGCCTGCCTCACCGGAGCTATACCATGAGACGTGGAGAAGATTTTCCAGGGTATCCAGGAGCGCCTCCGGCGCTGTAATCTTTGTTGTTGTTGTTGCTCTCTTTCTTGGACTAACCCATCAGAATAGTACGTATCACGGACTACACCCGTAGAGCTACGTCTAGGCGCGCATGTCTGACATGGTCTATAAAACACGTCTCTCTGGATCCCACACCTCCATTCCTACGGTTTCAGAGCCATGACGGACACCCGTCCCTATGCGACTCGCATTTTACAGCATGCGACCGTGGTTAATTCACTCATGGGTTACCGAGCAGTGGTTCGATCCATGTTTTCAGATGGCGACGACAATGAGGGACGACGCCAGATCCTGAACGAGTTCACAGAAGCGGTCCTCGACAGAGTGCACTCAATGGAGAGGTGTGCCATCACTCACCACTACTGGACTATGCCAGCCATCCATCCTTGATGCTCGGGCTATGGACCACGAGCGCTCACGCCGGAATCAGCGATGGCTGGTTGGCCTAGTCATGGTCTGTGCCCTATTGACCCTGGCGCTGTGGCATTGACAGTGGGACCTGACTATAAATACGAGGGTCAGACACAGTGTGCGTCATTCACCGATCATCATTGGGTCAATCATGTCACCAGTTCTACGAGCCATCCTTCCCCTTACACCCCGGGTGGGGTTACACGTATATGAAGATAAAGTCACCCTCGTGGAAGACCGTGGATATGTTTGCTGGACACGCGCTGAGACCGTATCGAATACGGTTACGCTACACCGTGACGGCTGCACCAAATTTAAATGGGTGTCGAGTGGCGAGCTCGATGGACACCTCATCCACATAGACAATGCCATCTACGTACACCGTGGACCCTTCTTCCCACGCCTGGGCCGCTACCAAGACCCTACGCGAGGCTTCACCCTAGACCCCGATCTGTGGACAGCCTTCGAGAAAGTGGTGCCTATCATGGACCAGCTGTTTACACCGGACGAGCGGTCATCAGACGAGTTGGAGTGGGCTCGTGCCTTGAGAGAAGCGGCGGCAGAACCCAACGAACAAATGTCTAGCAATGAACCAGACGACGATGCCATTGATTATCCGGCTAGACTTTGACCACCCGATCCTTTGATCTCACGGGGTCTCCCTATAAATACGAGAGACAGTCAAATCTTGTACCATTCACGTACTGACCATGACGGAGCATATAATACTGGCGTATCTCAGCTTGACCCCCGAGGTTTTCCTGCACGTTTATGCGGATACGGTCGATATCATGAAGGAGGTGGGAGACATCTGTCATGTCTGTGATGCAGACCGTACACAACCGTGCCCGGCCCACATTCGTCTGTCGCGGGAGGGCTGGACCAAATTCAAACGGGTGTTGTCTGGTGAACTGGACGGCGACCTCATCCACGATGTGTACATCCGACGCGGCCCTTTCTTTGCTCAATTGGCTCGGCTAGATGGGGGTACAGTGCATTTTACCCTTCACCCTGATCTATGGTCTGCATTGGAAGATGCCGTGGTAGATGTGGATCAAGTGCTTATCAAGCGATCATCAGACGAGTTGGACTGGTCATTTACCATGGACACTGTGCTGGCAGAAGCCAACAAAGAAAATCAGAAAGAAACTCCGGCCCAAGATATACCCATTATAAATAAACGATAGAGCCAGGGTCCATCATCATTTGTCACCATGAAGCGCTGGGAGAAGGTGTTGGATAACTTATACTACAGTCCCGACAGTCCGGCGGCCTATAGTGCATTGTCGGCTCTCTATCGAGCAGCCAAACCCCAGGGGATACAACGTGCCCAAGTCCGAGATTGGTTAAGAAAACAAGACACCTATACCTTACATCGATCTGTCCGTCGCCATTTTCTACGGAACCGGGTCATCGTGGGAGGAATAGATGCCCAGTGGCAAGCGGATTTGGTCGATATGAGCGCCTTTGCCAAACACAACGATGGGAATCGGTATATCTCGACGTGCATCGATATCCTATCAAAGTATGCGTGGGTGGTACCCATCCGGACGAAAACGGAGGCGAATCTCATAGCGGCGTTCAAAGACATCTTCAAGACCGGGCGCAAACCTTTGTATCTGCAAACCGACGAAGTCACGGAATTCCTCAACAGACCGTTCCAACAGTTTCTGAAAGCCCAGAAGGTGTTTTTCTTCCATACGTACAACGAGACCAAGGCTTCCGTGGTGGAAAGGTTCATCAGGACATTCAAAGGGCGCATGTATAAATATTTCACCTATAAGAATACAAGGCGGTACATCGATGTTCTCCCGAAACTTGTGAGTGGTTACAATCGAGCCTATCACCGGAGTATATTGAGAGCCCCCATTACCGTGACCCAACGCAATGAAGCCCAAGTCCGGCGTGTCTTGTACCCCAGGCAATCGCAGCGAACGCCGAAGGCGGTGTTCAAGGTCGGGGACCCTGTACGGATCAGTAAAGTCAAGGGCAAGTTCGAGAAAAGTTACTTGGCCAACTGGAGTGATGAGCACTTCCTGATTAAACGGCGCCTACCCCGACAGCAGCGAGTCTGTGAACAGGAAGATCTTCAAGGGGAACCGTTGCTAGGGACGTTTTACGAGACGGAATTACAGCCTGTCGTAAAAACACAGCAAGACTACTACACGGTGGAGCAGATTTTGAAAACAGAACGTCGACGTGGCAAACTGTTTCATTTCGTCAAATGGCAAGGCTGGCCCAGTCAGGAAGCTCCTTCAAGACGCCGACATGATCACCGGCATGATCACCCCACCCATTGCCCGAGTCGTGTGGTGTTATGGAGAATGGCAGGCAGCGTATGCAGCAATGGCCCATATCACGTTTGTGGAAGGCCTACCTAACCTGGCCGATTTGGAACCCGACACCTTGGTGGTTCTGGATGATCTCATGGCGGAGACGGATGCGCGGGTCACCCAACTCTTTACCAAAGGTAGCCATCATCGACGGCTCAGCATCATCTACATTGTGCAGAATCTGTTCAGTAAAAACAAAGAACATCGGAACATCAGCTTAAATGCCCACTACCTGGTGGTCTTCAAAAACCCGAGAGACACCACTCAACTGCTGCACCTGGCGAGACAGATGTATCCCGGCCACACACCGTTTGCGTTGGAAGCCTTTAAAGATGCGACAACCCCTCAGCACGGGTATATGCTCTTCGACCTCAAGCAAGCCACCCCCGATCACCTTCGACTACGGGCCGGCATCTTTCCCGGAGAGACCCACCACGTGTACATGCAAAAATAATGTAAACACACCCACAGTGGCTCCCTCAGCTGGGGTGTGTGTGTTTGATGATGGGGATAATAAAAAGAATTAATACCACATCATGGTTGACTTTGTCTCTGTTCGATATTCAGGGGATAGCCCGGAAAAGGATAAAAAGAGCAGAGTTGTGGGTTCTAGCATTAGTTGTACATGATGTACGGAAGCACGCTCCGACGCTCCGTGTATTGAAGACGGCCCCACCCGAGTTGGTCCGAACCATTGTACGCGGTGCGGACCCTGACCTTGTACGCTGTCTGTGCGAGATCGGGTACAACCTGCTAAAAGGCAACGTACCACTGACTCCGGCTCAGAAGACCAAGTTGACCAAGCATAAGACAGGTCTCCGAACCCTAGTCCAGAAGCGAGTCTCTCAAACACAAAAGAAAAAGGTGTTACAGAAAGGCGGCTTTCTCGGGGCCATCTTAGCACCGTTGGCCACTTCCGTGTTGGGTCCAGTATTGGGTGGACTCTTCGGCCGACAATGAACCACGCCAAAAAAATGGTCCTCGTCGAACCACGGTTCCTTCAAAACCTCCAATCGCCCTACCCTGTCCCACCTACGGTGAAGACCATAAACACCCTCGATGGAGAGATGCAACAGATCTTACAGAGACCAGGGTTAAGCGACAGTGAGAAAGTACAACGGCACAATGAGACGCTTCAACGGTACATGACGTTCATGGACCAATACAAAACCCTCTCTACCCCATCACCACCACCACCACCACGTGACACACCGCCGACCTCAGCATCGCTCCAACAGCTGCCATTACCAAGGGTACCACCCACAGCCCCACAGTGGGTCGAAGACGAAGTGCTGAAGAGTGTACCTGCATCGTTCAAGAAACAAGCTGGCATGGTATTACAACGGATGAAACACAATCCTAACATGACTTGGAATGATAAAGGCGAACTCCTGGGCCTGGATGCAGCGGACCCAGCAATCGCCGAGTGACCCACTACCTTCTTGGGAAGCCGAATGGGAACCGGAGTCACCCCCCAAAACACCACCACCACAACGGTTACCTTCTTTTCAGACCTTTAAAAAACCACCCTTGATCAAGACACCCCACATCTCCAGAGCCGTGACACGTAGCAAGTCACCGCGATGAACACGACGCCGGACACAACCGCCCAAGGCCTGGAAGACCTATTAAAACCAACAGCAGCAGCACGACAGCTCAGTCGCCATGTTTTACCTCACCCTACCCAGTAACAGTTCGCTGGATGTGTTTCCGGACAACACCTTGGCCAAGTACGTCACCCAGTTACCGCAACCGTTGCATTTACCTGGACGATGGGAATGTGGCCTCGTGGATATCCAATACCCTTACTCGTGGTACAACGTGCGAGCCAATGAAGTGTGGTACGAGGTGACCTACGAAGGCAAAAACACCCGACTCACCCTCCCCAAAGGCTAATACGATACCCCCAAGGAGTTCATGCAGGGGCTGACAAGACTGTTGCATTATAAGGCTCTACGGGACGTCACGAATGTTTCAAAACCCATCAAATCCTTTCCCTTCAAGAATCACGTGGACTTCGATTACAACGCACACAACGGCAAGGCACAGATCCTTCTCACCGCCAACGTGAGTGTCGTACTGAGTCCTATCCTACAGCAAATACTGGGTCTCGCTCACGCGACCTACACGGATCCTTCCGAGGATCATGGCCAGACCCCGATGGATATGAAGTCGGGTATGTACGGACTCTACGTCTACTCGGACGTGGTCGACAACCACATCGTGGGCGATATCAACACACCTCTGTTACGGGTGGTCCCCATTGAAAAGACGTATGGAGATCAAGTCACCCACAGTTTCACCCACATGCTCTACCTACCCGTATGACAAACCGACATCAACACTATCACGGTGAATATAAGAGATGACACGGGACCGGTGGCATTCGAACGAGGAAAAGTGGTGCTGACACTTCATTTTCGACAAGCACGTGCTCCCCACTTTGTATAATGAAGGTCCCTTACGAGTGCAATGCACGCAGCTATATGGACTATTATGCCCAACAGGCCGGGGGTGGCCTTCCCGTCTTTAGTGGTGCACGCATGCAACGAGGACATGGGCTGGTGAACATACTCGGGAGCATCGTCAAAACGTTCCTGCCCTTGGTGACGCGTGGAGTGAAAGCGATCGGCAAACAAGCGGTACGCAGTGGACTGCAAGTGGCCGGTGATGTCTTGGGGGGTACGGCACCCAAAGAAGCACTGAAACGGCGGGCCAAAGAAGCGGGAGGCGTCTTGGTCGCCAAAGCACAACGCACCGTAGGGAATAAAAGACCTGCGCCACCGAGACCACACACCAGTCGACGACCGACCCAGCGACGACGCACATCGAAGACCCAGGATATCTTTTCTTAAACATGTCCTTGATCCACGCAGAGTCCTGTCCCTCCACCAACAGTGAATTTGATTTGTGGACCGTGCCGCCCACACAAACCGAACAAGGATTATGGGTGGAGCATCTCCCGCTCTCCAGCATCAACGAAACAGGGCCCATCGAGTTCACCATCAGTAATGCGGATACGGCCTATGTGGATTTAGCCCATACATACTTGTATGTGAAAGCCAAGGTCGTCAATGGGGATGGCTACAGAATCATTCAAGCTGCAACGGTGGGCCCGACGAATCTCTGGCTGCACTCGATGTTTCAACAGGTGGATATATTTCTCAGCGACAAACTCATCAGTGACTCGACCAACACGTACCCCTATCGAGCCTACATCGAGACGCTGTTGTCATATGGACGAGAGGCTAAAAAATCTCAGCTGACAGCCGCTTTATTCTACCAGGACACGGCCGAGCACATGGACACGGTGGACAATGAAGGATATAACAAACGGAAGGCTTTCACTGCGAACGGTGCCTCGGTGGATCTCATGGGTCGACTACACGCAGACATTTTCATGCAAGACCGGTAGACGGGCATGCAGCCGACTATAAGATTGTCATCCAAGACGTAGTCCTGTATGTCCGAAAAGTGAAACCGAATCCAGCCGTTCAATTGGGACACATGAAAGCCTTGGAAACGAAACCAGCCCGACGTGTACAAACCAAAGTGTTCTCTGTGCCTGCTGGAAATATGAGCACCAACAAAGAAAACCTGTTCCTGGGGGAACTACCCAAGCGATTGATCTTGGCCTGTGTGGAAAATACCAGTTTCAGCGGAGCCTATCCAGAGAATCGGTTTGACTTTAAACATTTCGGCATCAATTTTGTGGCCCTGCATGTGGATGGACAACAGGTCCCAGCCACGGCCTTAACACCGAACTTTGGGCGCAGGAATTTCATTCGAGCCTATCAGAGCCTGTTTACAGCCACCGGTCAAATCAACCAGGACGAAGGGAATATGATCAGTCGGGAGAACTACGCGAACGGATACACGTTGTTCTGTTTCGATCTGACCCCCACCTTAGAGAACGACCATCAGCTGGCCCTGGCCAAGCAAGGCAATTTACGGTTGAAAATCCACTTTGCACGAGCCCTCGGGACCACCGTCAATGTGATGTGATACGCCGAGTTTGACAACATCATTCAAGTGGACAAGGCGCGCAACGTCCTGTGTGACTTTGCCACCTAACATGGATACAGACCAGATAACCACCGTGCTAGAGAATGACCCAGGGACACGTATGGTCTTTCAAGGGGTGTTCGGCCGAGATGCCGTGTGCCGTGTTAGACCGTATGTATCCTGCTGCTTACGTTCTCAACACGGACCCGATGGATCGGCCCGGTGAACATTGGGTGGCCGTGTACGTGACAGAACAGCAGGGCGAGTACTTTGCCCCGTACGGCCTGCCACCCCTCCATCCCGATTTAACAGACTTCATGGATCAAGGCACAGAGACGTGGTGTTGGAACAGTCAAACGTTGCAAAGCCTGACCAGTAGCGTGTGCGGACAATATTGCTTGTTTTACCTGTACCATCGATGCCGGGGAAGAACCTTATCTACCATCGTACAGATGTTTGACGAGTACCCCAAGGCCGAGGACCGCGATGTACTCGTATATGACTGGGCCGCCCATCATTTCAATGTACAAGCCCCGTTCTGGGCTTAATTCCAAGCCCCCTGTTCTGGGCTTAAGTTTTTTCACGTAAAGCCCCCTGTTCTGGGCTTCAGTTTTCACGTGATTGTTCTCACATTGTTGTTGTTCACTGAATAAAAAAAATGAGATCTCACCAAAAAAAACTCTGTCTTGTGTGTTTTCTATATGAGCATAATGTATGAAGGCGATAACCGACATGTGGAGATTCGGTCAAACTGGCTTTGAACACAGTATTAGCCAATCAGTGGCCTAGGATGGGGCCAAATGTAATCCATCCACGTCCAGAAAACAAGGCGAGAGCACTGCAGTAAAATAGAGAGCAAATGAAATCAGCCCACAAACCAAGTACATGTTTTTGTCTAGGTTAAGAGCGGGCACTCCAGCATTTGACGAGGAGTTACAAGAGCCACAGGTGAAGTGAAGTGAGGTTCGAAGTGCGGGAAGACATGACCGAATCCCCACATGTCACCACGAAGACGGCGAAAACACCTATAGATTAAGTTTATTACTATAAGTTTCATGTATTTTTTCGTGCCAATACGGTTCTGGGAAAAACTGAGGGTTCCCCGCTGGTCATTTAATATGGGCATAGTGCTGGCGATATTGCGGGGGACCCTGTGCATTCCATGGGTGCTTCGGGAAGGCGGATAAAGGCTATCTATTGGCCCGGAGAGGGCCGAACCTTGCCAGAAGGGAGACCTTTCGACCTGGATGTGACCTTTTGACCCGACATTCACCCGCGCACTTCCGGATGACCCGCGCGCGCGCGCTGCGGCCGGGGCGGGCCGGGCCGGGGAACACCCGGATGTTGAAAATCCGGACGTCTACGGGAACATTGGAACTCTTCTGGGTTTGGAGGTAGTACACACCGGAAGTGACGTCTGTGCGAACAACCCACCCAACCACAACCACGGACCCTAGTGGTTGGTCAAACACACCCCCACGTATCCCCAAAATGCCTGCTTTCTATACTACCACCAGATTGCGCATGCGAAGACTCTTGAATACGGACGAACCATGAGCACAGTCGGATGCTGCTTCACGAGAGCTTCACAATAAGACCTCAGACGACTCCATCGGACCCATAGTGACCCATGTCGTTGCAAAAATGTCTATTTCCATAGTCTTGGGCTACTGCGCATGCGCAGAATGACGTCAGTTCCACGTCACACCCAGCCCGTTGGATACTCCCTCACGACTGCTTCACATGGATACCTCACTCGACCCCATCAGACCATTAGGGGTCTAGGTAGACACGCCAACACGTCTATTTCCATATCCTTTTCCCATAATTCCCTGTCTGCGCATGCTATGTTTCCATACCCTTTGTCTACCGCGCATGCGCAGAATGACTGTATTTCAACCCCACACCCAGCCCGTCGGATGCGCCTTCACGAATGCTTCACATTGATACCTCATACGACCCACTAGTGGCCCACCTAGACCCCAAAACGTCTATTTCCATACCCTTTGTCTACCGCGCATGCGCAGAATGACGATATTCCAACCCCACACTCAGTCCATCAGATGCTCCCTCACATAGGCTTCACATTGATACCTCATACGACTCCATCGACCCACTAGTGGCCCACCTAGACCCCAAAACGTCTATTTCCATACACTTTGTCTATAGATTTAATATGCATTCCTAGTACCCGTCCTCTGCATGGCAGAACTGCACAACCCAGAACAAGTCTGGACATGCCTTGATCTCGGGGAGCCAGGTGTTCGGCACGTGAACTCACTCACGCAGACGCCAGACCAGGTGTTCACGATGCCGCAACATTGTAGCGAACGTGCAACAATGTTGCAATTCGGGGAGCCAGGTGTTCGGCACGTGACAACCCCCAGCCCGAGCAGACGTCAGCGAAAAACCCCACAGACAGGTCAGTACATGGCCTATCATGTTCTGAAGATGGCGGACCTCACCGAAAAGACACGGACGTACCCGAAAAGACACGGACCTGACCGAAAAGACACGGGGGTGACCGAAGAGACACGGAGGTGACCGAAGACACACGGAGGTGAACGACATTGTGGAAAAACCCCACAGACAGGTCAGTACATATCCTATCATGTTCACAGGTCACGCCCCATTCACCCAGACCGGAAGTGACATCATAGGGGACTGGTAGCGCCCCCTGGCGGAAGCAGGGGAACCAAGAGTTACCTCCCTGGAAAATGTGGCTTTAAATGCTTAGACACTACTACTCTGGTAATTTTGACCAAATATGGTCAGGTCATAAATAAGAGATGCGCATCTTAAAACCATATTAAACATGTGTACAAAGTTTCAGAAACATCCAGTAATAACTGTGTGACTAGTTTATTACACAAGAACATGCTGTATATATTGGAATTGATGCAGAAAATCGACAAAGTCCAAGTCTGGGTAATGGAGGCCTGGTAATTTTGACCAAATATTTCAGGTCATAAATAAGAGATGCACATCTTCAAAACATATTAAACATGTGTACAAAGTTTCAGAAACATCCAGTAATAACTGTGTGACTAGTTAATGGCACAAGAACATGCTCTATATATTGAAATATATGCAGAAAATTCCAAGTCTGGGTAATTTTGACAAAAAATTAATATTTCATGTCACAATGCAAATCTTCAAACATGTCTACAAAGTTTCAGAACCTTCTGATAAAAATAGTAGTAGTTGATTACACTAGAATCTTGTCTCTACATGGGAATTAATCCTGAAAATGGCAAAGTCCTATAAAGTTCAAAACGTCATAAATATGTCAAAAATTATAATTTCGCCTTGTAAATAGGACATGCACATCTTCAAATCATAGGTAACACATATGTAGAGTTTCATTAAAATAGAAGCAAAATATTAGGAGTAGTTCCGACAAAATTGTGTCTACAGACAGACGGACAGACAGACGGACAGGCCGATTCCAGTATACCCCCTCCCCTAACTTCGTTGCGGGGGGTATAAAAATTGAGTTAGCTATGTACCTTTAAAATTCACCTGTTAAAATTCACCTGGCCTACCTACCAAACTTTCTGCGCTATCTCCGGAACGACAAGAAAATGGAGAGCTGAAACTCCGTGACTTTATAGTTTATCATATTGGGGTCATTTTGATCCTATTTGCATAACCCCCCGAGCAGAGGATCATGGGAAAATTCAAGATGGCGGCCACGTGGGGTCCGAGAAAAGTGATGTTTTTGTCATATTTCTTCAAAATTTCTGCTTTTCCACGATGAAAAGCGGGCAAAAACTATCTTATTTCACATCACATTAATATTTACTAATTTATCATGCAGTTTTTGTGGAGAAATTGCATAAATAAAAAATTCGGAAAATCTGACTGAAAAATCGACCAAAACATGCCGTTTTTGAAAATGAAGTCACTGTGGCGTCATCAGTGGGCTATCTTGGATTGTTTTTTACATTTTCTGGTAGAGCTTGATACAGTGTGCTATGTTTTACCCCCCTAGCTCAAGGGATAAGAAAAATAATTTGGGGGGGCATTTCGGGCAGATAGCCCAGGCCAGATAGGGTTAAGATATTGGGACTCCGTACCCCCCTGCCCAAACAATGAGACAGGTACATCAAGAATCCTGTCAACAAAACAAACCTCTGTGCATTTGTCTGTGCACGATGGTTCCAAACTGCACCAGAAACACTGAAACCAGGCGATCAGTTGGTCCTCGGAGGAGGCTTCAAGGATGGAAAGAGGTGCAAGCTGATCATAAGAGGGCACGTGACAAATCTGTCGGCCCAAATCTGTCTAGTCTGACAATGAAGAGACAGACACAAGGCCTCTGCATGCTGCATGCGCACAATGCGTCATATGACGCACAATGCGTCACTTGTGTATACACAAGTGATCGAGCAGTCACAATCCACAGTCGTTGCAGTCATGTGTATACTGTACACCACAATGATGTGCCGTGGCGCAAATGCTACGGTACATGTATCCCAACTCACGAAAAAGTCTCCGCCATTGGTCCAGAAGTATGCAAAGCACTGTTATCATTACATGCGCCCACAGGATGTGACTCGACGAGTGCCTTCAGTGGCATTGAGAAGAAGACAGCTTTGAGGAATCCCCAGAAAGATGAAGACCAGCAAATGCAAGTGTCTCGGCTAGGAGATATCATCCCACCGACAGAGGACACTGTCTGAGCATGCGAACGCTTCGAATGCTTACTCTACACAACAGCTCGGGGAGCTGGTGAAATAGCAGGCGAAATCAAATGTTGGACATTCAGTCAGAAAAGGCAGAAGAGTGAATGCCTACCACTGACTTCTGACATTACCCGGTTGCACATCCGTCGAGCTAATTACCAGTCCTTTATCTGGAAGGCGTCACTGCTCGCCAACCAAGGGTTACCAGAACCAGATGGTAACAGATGGACCATCAAGGATGGAGCCCTCCAACCCACCCTAATGTCCAAAGACCATGCTCTAGTTCAACTGAGCTGACAGCATGTAGGTGTAAGGTATCTGCATGCCAACGCAGCCACGTATGTGCCTTTAAAAGTAATGGAAAGCCATGCATATAAGTCTTCAATAGCATGGGAGGTGAACCACGCAGAAATTCAAAGTTCCACGAACAAGGATGTCGACGATGATTGATGAGGATTAAGGAAATTTTGGTGATTTCGTGCCATTCGAATTGGATAAGGTAGACTTCTTAAACATCCTAAAAACTGCTGTTTAGCTTTGTTAAACCTATACAGACATTGCAAAAACATTGTCGCCATTGCAGTAATATTGAGTGTATGACTTTAATTATTATATGCAGACATATGACGTTGTGAGATTATTTTTCTACTTTTCTTGAGATTATTGAACTTTCGCGATTTGGGGATAGGTGAAGGGAAATGCCGATATTTTTGGTTTAACTTCAGGAATGTCAACACTTAGTGTTTTTGAATAGTAGATAGATGAAATTAGCTGCCCTAACTGCATTGGCATCCTGGTGGCTTAGAAAAAGATGTTATTGCAGAATTACACTAATAACAGAAAAAAAAAAAAAAAAAATTCCAAGCAATTTATTATTTCATGACATAGCATTATATTCATGTAAAATTGTAGTTGCTAAGCAGCCATGCAAAGACCTGTCTCCTGGTAACAATACGTGATGAGGAATCTTGGCTGTAGGAGCCGAGAAATGAATTTCCGCAGATTTTCCAGATTTGCGAGTAGCACAGGAATAGCATTTGGTCATATTGACCTGTGACCTCTGTGTCGTCACTTCTTGTTCCGGTCACGTGACCGGAAGTGACCCGACACTGTGCATGCACACAAAACCGATTAAAATGGCGCGCAGGGTCAAGGGTCACTTCCGGTCACGTGACCGGAACCGGAAGTGACATCACAAAGCTCAAAGGTCAATATAACCAAAGATGCACTTTACTTGGAGCAGATCACGAAACCTATTAATATCAGGGGTCAGCGAAAGTGTGTGATATGTATTGCACGTCATTCTCCGGGAGTAGGTTTTGTCTACAGGTTCCTTGTGTGACGTCACAAAGGTCATATGCAAATTTTCAAGGTCAATGAGACCGAATTAGCTCTTTCAAATCCGGGCATTTCCATAAACTGGTTAACTACGGTACCGGTATAGAAAAGTATCAAATCACATTGTTGTAGAAAAAACAGGTTTTATTTTCATTACAGAGAACACTACATATATACAACAGTTATTTCCCCTTATTATAACATCAACGACAGAAGACCAGTGGAATATCTGCGGTTTAAGTTCACCGTCACCTTAGAATTTATAGGGTACCCATCACTAAATATCCAGATTCGTCGTGGAGAACTTTGCGTTTGGGTAGAAGCTGGCGAAGGCTGATGGGTGTAAGAGCGCATCTGTTCCTGAACGACACGAAAGACCTTGCTGGCGCCGCTGGCACTGGTCTGGTTTTGTAGTACATCGAGGTACAGGGCTTTGGTGATGTTATTATCCCGACGATTGACTCATTTACAACTGAACTTGTTGGAGTAACAACAGTAGGTTGTTGAGCAGAGGGCGATCCACTCGAGTTTGAGGAGGTCCCACTGGAATATTACTATCCAAAAAGGGAATTGTACGATGTCAAAAGTCGACATGAGAGGAGGTCCGCTTCATTTTTATGGAAATATAGGTCTGAATATGTTGTGCCGCTATGGCTATAGCAGCCGTTCAATTTCACACCGCCATTAAACAAAAATGAAGAAAAGGCCTCCAAGACAGATATTGTCAATTAGTTTTACTGTAGGTATAAAGGGGCTAAATAGTCCTTCCATGTGGGTTGAATACCCATATTCCAACCAAGAGAAGCAACATTGGTGAGTTCGTCCCAGCTGTAACTCCTTATCATAGTTCAACCCCGAATATGTGTCATCGCGTGCACGGAATCGAACGATATTGTTGATAAGAAAATATATGAGAAACGCCAATTCTTATGTGCGCGGCCATCTTTAAACAAAACCGCACAGAATGATGTTCGAAACTAGCAGGCTGGTCTCCACTTATTGACCAGTCTCGAACCTGGTTATGCTTTTATTTTAATATCTCTGTGAGTAACTTCGCATATGGTCACACCATGTTTTATACCCACAAGAAGAGATAATAAAGGGAAAGCAACATTATTTTGCAAGCTGATCATCTTATGCGATACTGTTGTCGATATCAAAGGCCAGCTCCAGAGAGTAAAGATCACACGAGGAATCATGTATGTGAGATAGAGCGAGAGAGAGAGAATTAAGGTGTAACGTCGCGTTCAGCAATATTTCCGCTATATAGCGAAGACCAAACAAAATTCTAAGTATGTAAGCAAAACAAGTTAACAACCCAGTAATCTAAAAGTGACCAACACAACACATTAAAAACCTGTATTTTCATTGAAATTTATACAACAGACCGATTTCTCTCAAATACTCTAAAATCTGCTCTTCTTTTACTCGACTAAAAAGATCTTCTAAACCAGCTGTTCGATAAAAATAATCTCTTGCAATCTTAAAATGTATAAAGTCGATCAAAATATGTTTCACAGTGAGATCTTTGTAACATGGAACACCTTGGGGCTGGTTCCTTTTTTAGTAAATGTTAGTGAGTTAATCATGTATGACCGATTCTACATCATCTGATCATGGCTTGATCGAAATGTTTCAGGCTGCTCAAATGAGTATAGCCTTTAGTTGTTTTTTTTGAACTCATGAAGTTTGTTATTATTCACAGCGTCCCATAAAGATTGAAACAGCTTGCTCACTGTCACATAAGTACAGATAGAAGGTCTGAAATCGCTGATTCCATCAGGATCAACCTCATCATCTAGGGCTGCCTTAGCCATTTTGTCAGCCTCAGTGTTTCCTTTGATGCCAGCGTAACTACGCAACCAACAAAACAATATCAATCTGCTGATCAAATTTACGGTCATATAATTGTAGATGATTAAAGATGGTGGGATGACTCGAAGTTCCACCTTTAATCGCTTGAAGGCATGACAGTGAATCTGAGAATATGGGATATTTTTCTCTTTTAGTCGACGGGATTTAGTTTTGGAACTAAAGATAATAACACACGCTACTCTCTAACCACCTGTAGAACCTTCTGTATAAATAGCGTCATGCGATATGTCTTTTCTCTCAGTATACCAAATTCTCGTGTATACACGAGCTGGCTCGTGTGTCGGTTTTTAAAAAAATATTTCGTCAGTGTAATATCTACCTCTGGTTTGGCTAACTGCCATGGCGGGATTGGAAAGAGCTGGTTGTGTAAAATTTGACAGTTTGATACCGGCTGCTACAATGTGTGGTTTCATACGAATTCCAAGAGGTGGAATAATGGAGGTTTTTTTAAAATACAAATCTACGTACTGAGGGTTGAAAACACAGTTATATGCAGGATTTGAGCGATTTGATCGCAATTTTGTGATATATTGCAGGGATAGTTTAATTCTTCGAATTTCTATAGCAGTTCATTTACTTCGACATTTTAGCTGAGGTGATGTTCTGAACGCTCCGAGGCAAAGTCCATGTTGGAGAAAAGGATCTAGCTTTGTCACGTTTGACTTGCTTGTACCGTTGTAAACAATAGAGCCATAATCAAGCTTAGAACGAACAAGTGATTGATATAAATAGAGAAGCGTCTTCTGATCTCCTCTCCACTCATAGCTGGCAACTACCTTCAACAAATCAAGAGCCTTCTTGCACTTAGTTTTCACTTCTTTTACTACCTTGATCTCAGTTCCATCTAATGTAAGTACTGGATCTTTTTGTTGGAAATACTTTCTACAAAAGTGTATGCAATTTGTCTTAGCTCTGGAGAGCTTGAAGCCATTTCTAGACACCATTTCTGAATTATATTTAGAGAAAGTTGTAATGTTCTCTCAATATTGTGTATACCTTTTCCACTACCCAATACGTTGAAATCATCTACAAAGATTGAATCACCAATTGCTGTTGATCTTGATACTATACAGAGTAGTAGGCAAAATATTGCCTTGTGGGATACCCTGATCCCGATCGAAATGATGAGACGGTTGTACACAACCGAACTTGAAATTGTCTATCATTCAAACATTTGGATATAAAAACGGGTGAACGGCCTTTTAATCCCATAGTATGAATGTCTTTTAAAATCCCCTATTTCCAAGTAGTATCATAAGCTTTTTCTGAATCAAAAAAGATAGAAACCACATGTATGTTCATTCTTGTCGAAAGCATTCCCCACATAAGAATCTAATCTAACTAAATGGTCAATGGTTGAATATCAATAAGTTTCTTTTCAGTTTTTAGGTATCAATCAAGGCGAGCATTTATCATGCGTTCCATTATTTTACAAACACAGCTAGTTCGTGAAATCAGACGATAGTTCCAGAGACTGTATGGTTACGGCCAGGTATTGGTGCTGGTATAACAATAGCATTATGCCATGACGGAGGAAAGTCTTCTGTCACCCAAAGTCTGTTAAATATGCTTAATAGAATTTCTAGAGAAAAATCGGATAGCTGCTTCAAAAGCCGATAATGAATATTATCAGGGCCTGCAGCAAAATCGTTAGCTTTCTCGAGAGAAGCATGAAGTTTATCAATTATAAACATAGCGTTGTAGCCTTCACGGTTATTGGAGGAAAATTTTATTTTATTCTTCTCTCTTTTTTTGGAAACTTTTAAATTTAGGTACATAATTATCCGACGAAGAGATTTTGACAATTGTTTCGCCTTTGGATTCTCTGGATCATATTCCAAACTTTTGTTATATGAGTTTGTGAATTGATCTTGGAAACATAATTATGTTTCCAAGAATCACGTTTGTTCTGTTTCATGGTTCTACGAGCTTTAACTCTAGTAACTGAAGTCTTTCAAATTTCCAATGGCCGCATGTAGACCTTCCATGCTCTTCTAAAGCGTAGGGATGATAAGGCGAAAGATATTGACGAAATTTAAATTTATCTTTATCTGCTTTCTTCAGATAGGTTTTATTGCGACAGAAAGCTGACGGTTCATAATCTTGAGCCAAGACTTGAAGTCCATTTAAATTTGACCAAACTGCTCTGCAATTCAACTGAATGATCGTTGGTGTCTGAGCCATTTTTAATGTGTATAAAGGAATGAAATACAAACTGCCAACACTAACAAATAAAAAGTTAACTTAGCTATTAGGTTTGTTTTATTTTGGGTAATTCCTTCTGAGCTGTCTTTTCATTCTTCTTTTCTGGAGTGGAGCTAGTATCGTCTATTTTAAGCTTCTTGTTGGATTCAACAGCTAAGGTTTTCTCCTTTTCCTTCTGCTGGTTCAGGGTAGGTATTTTACTTGGAGACTGTTGATTACTATCGTCACCTGTGGATTTTTTAATGATTTCTTCACTTAGTGTAAAGTAAAGCTCTACACCAGAGTAAATAAGATTAAAGTAGGAATCACCAGATTGCATAGCTGTATTTTGATTTGATACATGTACAAGACTGGCACTTGTCAAGTTTGTGTTGTCTAATTCAGACGAGGTAACATCTCTCTCAATCACCTGGACCGGAGTCGCTGTGATTTCAACATTTCCAGTATGATCAGAATAGGACTTCTGATCATGTGGCATGGTATCTATACTTTCATTTTCATTATCTCTATCAATGTCAATATCCTCGTCTTCTGAGCCACAATTATCTTCTGTCTCATCAAGGAGAGACGCGAAGCGGTTTGAGGTTCTCCCATTTCCTTTTGTGAAGTCTTTTTCCCCAGGACTGATATCATTTGTATTTTCTTTGATGAGTTTAACATCAGGTCCTACACGTTTCCAGATGTCTTCTATTTTTGAACTCTCCAGACGACAGATATTTTTTCCGCCTGAGAGTTTCTGCATAAAGATCTTCATGAACTTTTGCGAGGGTAACAGGAAGAGTATCTAATTAATAATTTATCCTTATTTCTAGTCACGGCAGTTTCTGACTTTCGGACAAGTCTTTTTCAAATTTCCTTCTTGACGCCAAATTAGACATTTACCTTTAAAAGGACATGTCCAGTTCATATGATCTTTTGTTCCACAAGTATAACATTTATTTACCTGACCTCTAAACCAAACAGGAAGTCTAAAACTTCCAAGTAAAATGGAAGAGGAGTTCGTTTGATCTTGCTCTCTGATATAGAAACAGCCATCACAAATCAGTCCTGGAAAATTGTTCACAGAATCCTACTAATGGTGGGTGCTAGACAAATGACTTGAAAAATTGATTGTAGAAATGCAGAAAAAATAAATGAATAAATAAACATGAAACAACGCTGCGTCACAGCTCGTGTCACTTGTATAATGGACGAAAGGTGTGGTTCTCGTACAAATGTTTTGCCTATTTCTCGTGGTGCGGAGGATGGGTTACCCTGTGAACATAATGAATGTCGGTGAAGAATTTTCTTGTGAAATATAGAAACTGTTGTTTTGCTATTTATAACGGCAAATAAAATGTCACTAACTGTCATTATATACGAGCATTTCTCACTTTTTTGTTTACAACAGAATTTGCTCTAAATTTGCTATTTAGTAGCAGAGAAAGCTACTGGCAACTTGGTGTTCCTCTCACTGTAAAATTCACAAAAAGGCTCATATTACTGTTTCATTAGCAGCAATACGTTTACAGGGGAAAAGCTTACAGTTCTACAGTAGTACTGGTAACTTTTTTTGCATAGTAATTTAATGTAAATTTTACCGTAATTATTTTATGAGATCATGTCACGTTATCGAGGCTGATAAAATGCTGGATAAATAACACGGCATCTTATTATTACATTTTAAAGCCCAACTCACACTACGCACATTTTGTTGTATTTAAAGCCAACTCACACTACGAACATTTTGTTGTATTGGAACAGAACAGTTTGTTCGTGTTTTTGTTCGTGGTGACCTCACACTGCGAACATTTTCTCTTGACGGCCAGTCGCCGCGATCAAGCAGCGAGGCTGCCGGTCATGTGATAGGACACATTTTGGTGTGTCATGTTAGAGCGGCTTGGTCACATGACCGACAGCTGCCAGTTGATTGGATAACTGCTGATAAATGTTCGGACATGTTCGCGATCACCACACACTGAATACAACAAAATGTTCATAAAGCCCAACTCACACTACGAACATTTTGTTGTATTAGAACAGAACAGTTTGTTCGTGTTTTTGTTCGTGGTGACCTCACACTGGGAACATTTTCTCTTGACGGCCAGTCGCCGCGATCAAGCAGCGAGGCCATTTTGTTGTGTCATGTGAGAGCGGCTTCGTCACATGACCGACAGCTGCCAGTTGATTGGATAACTGTTGGTAAATGTTCCGAGACATGTTCGCGATCACCACACACGGAAGACAAGAACTGTTTTGAGGACGAAAACATGTTCCGAAAATCAAACATGTTTGATTTCACGAACTTGTCGCTCGAACAGAATGTTTGTGTTTCTGGGCACCTCACACTGCAGACAAAACATGTTTTGAACAGAGTTTTTGTTCTAAAGTCCAACTCACATTACGAACATGTTAACAAAAACACTGTTCAGAACATGTTTTGTCTGCAGTGTGAAATCATGTTTGATTTTCGGAACATGTTTTCGTCCTCAAGACAGTTTTTGTCTTCAGTGTGTGGTGATCGCGAACATGTCCGAACATTTATCAGCAGTTATCCAATCAACTGGCAGCTGTCGGTCATGTGACCAAGCCGCTCTCACATGACACACCAAAATGTGCCCTATCACATGACCGGCAGCCTCGCTGCTTGATCGCGGCGACTGGTGGTCAAGAGAAAATGTTCGCAGTGTGCGGTTACCACGAACAAAAACACGAACAAACTGTTCTGTTCTAATGCAACAAAATGTTCGTAAAGCCCAACTCACACTACGAACATTGTGTTGTATTAGAACAGAACAGTTTGTTCGTGTTTTTGTTCGTGGTAACCTCACACTACGAACATTTTCTATTGACCGCCAGTCGCCGCGATCACGCAGCGAGGCTGCCGGTCATGTGATGGGAGCCATTTTGTTGTGTCAAACATGTTTGATTTTACGAACTTGTCCGTCGAACAAAATGTTCGTGTTTCTGGGCACCTCACAATGCAGACAAAACATGATCTGAATAGTGTTTTTGTTCTATACAACAAAATGTTCGTAGTGTGAGTTGGGCGTGTCAAGAGAAAATGTTCGCAGTGTGAGGTTACCACGAAGAAAAACACGAACAAACTGTTCTGTTCTAATGCAACAAAATGTTCGTAGTGTGAGTTGGGCTTTAGTCAACATACGTCTGCTGGACTCAATACTTCCGCTGATTCGATGTCTTTTCGGCAAGAAGAATTTCAGTAAAATATTATACTTAATGAGGCAACGTACGTATCGAACATGATTAACTGAAAATAATTAAGTCACGATTCGATGATCATGTTTATCAAATGTTCAACTATGATGTGCGACATGGAATTAACGTATACGACTTGGGGTCAATCTAGCCACAACTATCAATAATGCCTTCGGTTGATAGTCACACATGTCGTTCATTGATCTCCGTGTGCTATAACTCGTACCGTATAAAAGTTCATGTTGATGCTCCTTACCTGTTATTTTCGGGAAGCTAATTCCTTCTTTGCCACGCTTGCCGCTTTTATGAAAGTTTCCGGCGCTGGTGATTAGCTGTACACGAGCCGTTTTCACATCGATCCTGACCTTCCCCATATTACGGTAGACGCCATATTGTATAACTGCGCATACGTAGTGGTCCAAATACACGCAATATGGCGTCTACCGTAATATGGGGAAGGTCAGGGTCGATGTGAAAACGGCTCGTGTACAGCTAATCACCAACGCTGGAAACATTAATAAAAGCGGCAAGCGTGGCAAAGAAGGAATTAGCTTCCCGAAAATAACAGGTAAGGAGCATCAAAATGAACTTTTATACAGTACGGGTTATAGCACACGGAGATCAATGAACGACATGTGTGACTATCAACCCAAGGCATTATTGATAGGAACAGTTGTGGCTAGGGGTCAATACAATGTCATCCTGTCTCTGTACAAAGATGGACGATTCTGTCGTATGTGGTGTTGCCTTATACAAGAATATACTGACTTCAATCTGTCACTTCAGGAAAAGAGTGTTTCCATTCTGTCGCTTTGTCGCTGTATAAAGAGGTAATGTTTATTTTCAGTCGGTCGATCTGTCGTTTTAGAAAAAGCGACGGTTAAATTCCATTATCTCAATGAAGAAAAAGATACCTTCCAATTCTGTCGCTGTAAGAAAAGGGACTTCTCATCCTGTCATTCTGTCGCTGAAGAAAAGTACATTGCTTCCATTCTGTCATTTTGTAGCTGTACAAAAATAGACGGCTTCTGGTAGACAAAGACTTCTCATTCTGTCGTGTTTTCGCTGAAGAAAAATAGACTGCTTCTATACTGACGTTCTGTCGCTGTACAAAAATGGACTGTTTCCATTCTGTCGTGATGTGGCTTTGAACAAGAATATACGGTCTCCAATCGGTCATCACTTCAGAAAAAGAGTGTTCCTTTGCTGTCATTCTAGAGCGGTAGAAAAAAGGACTGTTTATTTCCATTCTGTCGCTGGAGGAAAAGATACCTTCCGTTCTTTCTGTCGCTGAAGAAATACAGAATGCTTCCATTCCGTCGTTGTGATGTTGCCATGCATAAAAATACATTGTCCTCAATCCGTCACTTTAGGAAAACTATGTTTCCATTCATTCATTGTGGAGTTGCCTCGATCTAGTTTCCTCAAATTTGACGCTATAATCTGTCGCGTTAGAAAAAGAATGTTGCCATTCTGTCGTTCTTCCACATGAGAAAATTAAAACAGCTTCCGTTCTGTCGTTCTGTTTCTGTACAAAAAGGGACTGTTTCCATTCTGTCATTATCGTGTTGCCTTGTAAAATATATTGTCTTTCATTTGTAACATCGGGGAAAAGAATGGTTCCATTATGTTGTCTGTCGCTGTAGTAAAAAATATTTTTCATCCTGTCACTGTAGTGAAAGGTATTTCCATTCTGTCGTTTTGTTACTGAAGATAAATAGACTGCTTCTACTCAGTCGTTCTGTCGCTTTAGAAAAGAGACACCATATCCACTGTGTCGTTCTTATGTGCTTATTTATAGATGATCTCCTGTGTTTCCTTTACCAAACCCTCTTGCAACTTTCTTACATGAAGTATCCACCGAAACTATACCTGTTTGGATTTTGGTGAAACAGCGTTTTATTATGGACAGCGGCTGGCTACTGACTATCGGATACACTCCAATTCCAAACGGTATATAGCATCATGCTCTCATTTGCAAATTGTTCGGTAATGAGTCAGTGAGTCAGTCAGTCAGTCCATTCGAATCCTTTCGTCGGCAAAATAAGGAGAACCGTTGACATTAGAACCTTGATTTTTGGCAGGAACGTGCATTAGGGGACTGTTACAAGCATGTTCTGATGCTGACCTATTTTTGATGAAAATTTGACCTACTTAGGTGACCTATAACATTACGCTTGGACCCCCAAGTCATCTTCCTCGCCCTACTTCGTAGGTCCTGCTAATCCCTGTAGATTGAGGAAGAGGTAACTTGTGTATCTGAAATACTGAAAATATGGAAATACTGGAAATATGGAAATACTGGAAAAAGAGCAAAGAAGATCTTTTCTCTATTTTTGTGCGCAATATTATATTTCAGGGGACAGCGTCATTTTTATTTCGGTAACCTCTGAATCGATGAACCGTTCTGGGAACAGTTTCTTCAACAAGGGGTTAACTTCGAAACTGATATAGTTACAAAACAGACAGGGGATGCAGTGAACACTTGTTGTTGATGTTAAAAGACGACTGGATATCCTTGTCTTCATTGACTTTATTGTTGTTTAAGTGGATTCAAATATCTTCCACGCCATACAATATTGTGTTTTACCTTCGATTCAATCGGATTTTATAAACCTGTACAAGGATGGGAAAGATGGTTTGGATAACCAAGCCACATGTGATTGGCTCTCTACATATAATTCTATAACACTTGTCAATAACATTGAGCTAACCGTGCAATTATTACACGTTTTTAGCACGGTTATGTGAAATCAATACCGTCAAGTGCAGGTGTTCATTGGGAGAATTCCATTTTACAAGACGGATGAGGAAAGGACCGTCTACTTTCACGTAACAATTGAATAAAACAAATAAATGAATTACAAGATGAAATTGTTTTCTCGAGTTTAACTGTTGTTTCCATCGTAAACTTGATTAACAAAGCGACACAAATAGACATATATCCACGTAATTTCCACGCAGCTGACAGTATCACTCCCCATTTGAGAGACCACATAATCTAGTCCACTGCGAGTGGCACTATGCCAACCGAGACGGGAGCATCAGTGGACGAGTTTTTTCAAGAAAGGGGAGAAAGGTTGTCAAAGTTTAAAATATGTTTTCAACTTTTCATTAAAATCTTTGTTGATTATCAATTTGGATAGTGCAATACAATTGAAATAATGTTTTCATAGGCGTGCTCAATGGGTATTTTACACACGGTTAGTGTGGGAAAGTTGATAAATTTTATGCTGCGGGCTTCGCCCTTACCCTAGTTTTATGCTGCGGGCTTCGCCCTTACCCTAGAATATAAACTTTCACACACTAACAGTGCGTAAAACAACCATTGAGCACGCCTATGAAAACATTATTTATTAACTGAGTCCTGTAAAGACGGTGATAAAACTGGTGATATAGCGATACCGTTATAATACTAAACAAAAAGCTAACCACATCCTTGTTGGATATCTTTGAAACTATATCTTCGAATAAGATCACTAATGTATCGTGTTGTAACATCCAGACTCACAATCCGACATACGTAGGGTAGTCATTGTTCATTTTAACCTTTATGAATCCACATTTTCAAGTGATCGATAATATGCAATGGGAGCGGGGACACACATAGGAGCAATCTGACAAGATCACATTAGACTTCACAGACTGATTGACTGAATAGATTGTGTAAGGACAGGACCACTAGTTGCTCTCGAATGTTATGGTGCTTTTGTATCACCTGATTTTGTTGAGGATATTCACGTGAACTTATCGGAAATAGATTTGTTTTGTGAACGTCAGATGGAAGCTGCGCCTCGAAATAGGAACATGAAGCTGCGCTATCGAAACCCCTCGGCTCTGAACCCCAGCTATTATAATGTAAGGGTGTCTCTACCAATTGATTGGCTTGTGGGAAGAAATATTTACCCCTGGTATTGTAGGTGTACTTTCTTTGAAAAAAAGAAGAAGTTTTCCTCCCCTTAAATTAATTTGTTTCTGGAATAAATACATACACTATAGATATACGTTTGTCATATCTTGGTAAACACAACTAAAATTGCTGAAATGGAAATCATTAGAAGAGAGCCAAATTTGGGGAAACATTTAAGCGGTGGGAATATAAAATGACGTGTGGCAACTAAAAAGTGTTGTTAGGTTAGGTTGTTAGCAAAACAAAAAAGTAAAACTACAAATCATGTTGTGAATAAATTTTGTTTATTATAATTACTGATAAAAAAACTTGTTAGTGGAACAAGATGAGTGAATCATATTAGTAGAATAAGATCAATCAGGTGGGGGAATGGTTAGCAGTCCATTTTTTGGGAGGGATGAATAACTGTTAATGGAACTTTAATGGAAAAAGATCAATAACTTCAATGAACGAACTGTTTACACACCTTTTGTGGGAGATATTTAATTGAATGCGACCCAGACAGCCTTATGAAAGGAGTAATAGGTCTCTGAAACACCACACTGCACGTTTGGAATGTTTGTATAGATGTGGTCAATTGTTGTTCTCATGTCTGTTGTTGGTGACAGTAGGAATTAGTGGATTTTATTAGACAAGGGGCATAACTCTGCAAAATACTTTCTGACACGACTCATTTTCGATAGGCATCTAGTTCAGGTCAAGAGAAACAACTGTATCACGTTAGGATGTTGTATATGGAACGGTTCTGAAATTATCACAATAACAAATCATAAATGGATTTGTATTTGTAAAAAGGGGCATAACTCTGCAAAATATTGTCCGAGATGACTCATTTTCGATAGGCTTCTGATTTACGTGAAGATAAATAGATGTAACAAGTTTGGTTGCCATGCATGAAACGGTTCTGTAGATATCGCGGTAACGGACGGACGGACGGACAGCCGTACATGATGACGACAATACCCCTAGGCCAAAGTTGGCCGAGGGGTAAAAACGGGGAAATTTTCGTGGATTGTAAGACACTTTTCTCACGGACCGGTCGAAACATAAATCGATAAATACATAGAATGAGTATACATGTACCAGATAGTTGTGTTTACGTTTCAAGGAAGCCATAATAATAATAATAATACTGTGCCACTCATTGACCAGCATAAATTGCAGCATTATCGGTTAATGACCTGATATACAAATGCTTGGTTTATACTAGTTTGACAGAAATGAGAGTGGCTTTACTGAAAAACAGAATCGATGTATCATATTCTAGAGAGAGAGAGAGAGAGAGAGAGAGAGAGAGAGAGAATTAAGGTTTAATGTCGCGTTCAGCAATATTTCAGCTATATAGCGACGATCAAACAAAATTCTAAGTACTCAAGCCAATAACTTAGTAATCCAACGCATTAAAACATACACACATTAAAACTTACGTAACAAACCGATTTCTCTCAAATAACCCAAGATGCAATTCTCCCATCTCTTACAATCTTAAAATCTATGCATTTGATAAGAATATGTTTCACCGCGAGATCTTCACCTTGGGACTGGCTCTTTTTTTTAGTAAATGTTCGTGAGTTAATCGTGTATGGCCGATTCTACATCGCCTGATCATGATTTGATCGAAACGTTTCTGGCTGTTCAGACGAGTATAGCCTACAGTTTTTTGAACTCATGAAGTCTCTTATTATTCACAGCATCATGAACCGAACCGTTAACAGTTACCCCAGACTGTTGATTGTCACACTTGTCGTAGCGACCCCTGGTGTCAAAGATTGTTTGATCGTGATGGTTTTCCCGATGCAGCATCGACATAATCCGCGTAAAGCCGGACAACAACGCATAATCCGGAAATCTCGCTGAAATCTCTTATTCAGGAACGTGTATATTATCGGGTTCACACTACAATTGCTGTACCCAATAAGCTGCAGAATCGCCATTGTAACCCGGAAAGAGATATCGCTTTTATTTAGCTGCAACTCGTCATATAACGACAGTGTGAAGAAAGGGAACCAAAGTACGGTGAAAGCCATCACGATTGCGATCAGCATTTGAATAATGCGTTTCTTCTGCGCCATCTGTCGGCCATGGTTTTGTGAGATTGAAAAGACGTCTCCGATTGGTTGACGGATCCAGAGGCGATGAGCAATGGCACCATAGCAAAGGAACATGACAAAGACTGGGATAAAGTAGAGCGCTACAAAAATTACTACGCTGTAAATATTACTATCACGTTCACCATTGGGGAAGAATTCGGCACATATCAAAGCAGATCCAACAATTGATCCGTTGATCGGATCCCGAATGAGGCGCATGTCGAGCTTCTGGACTACCAGTTGTGGGGACACGCTTCCAAGGGAGATAACCCAGACGGATACTAATGCGACAATGGCCGTCACCCGCGAATGGAACCTTCGCGCACCAAGCGGGTTGCAAATTGCCACAAATCTGCAAAAGATAAGAAGAATTTTAACTGTCCAAATTTAGCATGTCACCATCCTAATACGAGAACATGATTCGGTATTTGTTAGCGATTTTTTCACCTATCAAGACATATAAAAAAACTTTTATCAGGCACCAAATTTATATATTTTTGGAAGAAAACATAAAGTTATAAAGGAGGAGTGTAGCATTTTGTAGATTAATATTTCGGCATATCTTTACACAACAATTTTCAGTTACATCGGCTGGATATGATGATACTGTGGTCGTCCAATTCTTAGAACTGATGAGTAAACTCTTATCAAACTGGATCTGCCCGTAGTGACATATAAATCCGTGTAGCTGCCGGACGCCAGACAAGAATCGCTGATATCAACTCGATATAATCACCCGAAAACGTCTGAAGTTGGTAGGGATGACCTTTATTACAATATTAGACAAATGACAAAAAATGACTTTCCAAACAGTTTTCTCAAAGATTGGAGAAATTTCAACATCCAGCCAGGTTCGCATACTGCATTCTCCTCGTAATCGGATCATCGCTCTGATGGCGTAAAGAAACAATGCCCCGAGAATATAGCGCTCAACTACATGGGTTCAGATGCTGCTGCGGGCAGACCCGACATTCAATCCATGTAAATTTGGGGCTGTATATATTGGACTATAGTCTGCATAAATTTTCTCCAAACTGAACTCCATTACTCCGTGATATCGATAATATATCACGCTCGAAATAACTTAATAATAATAATAATTCTCTCCGAAACAACTCCAGTACAGTTATTCCATGCACCTGGACTCAGTGACATAGGGAGACGTCATAACATATTCGTGTTCACTAACACAAAGGTCAACAATGCCGTGTACGGTCATAGAGGTGTGTGTGGTTTATCATTCGGCAATTTCACTGGGCATGGGATATGAGCTCACACGGACCGCCTGTTATTACTTTATACGGCATCAACGACATTTGTGTCAGTGAGCGTGGATACATTATGACGTCTCCTTATGTAATTAAGATCGGTATATGTGAAACAACTGTACTGGAGTTTTATATGGAGAGAAGTTATTACAAGCGTGATATATTATCGATATTATTGAGAAATGGTAGTCATTTTGTAGAGTTCAGTTTGTTTTACACGATGCAAAAAATGAAAATTGATGCATGTAGACTCAACTATTGATATTCTGATAAGCGCCAAATTAGACGACTAATTAAAATGGACAGACTTTTGATATATTTAGCACTACATCCGAACAGGCATAGAGATGATACAAGTCAAAGTCGTTTCCTGCAAGAGAGAAGCTGCCAACACTACAGAGAAAGTTATATTTACTATACATTGGGTATATTTGTAAATGTTTGCGAATACCACTCAATTGTATATTTTAAATGTATGGTTTATGCATAGTAAATGCTTTTGGCCACATTTGCCATACATAACCATACATTTACAATACATCTGGGTGATATTCGCAAACATTTAAAAATATATTAAATGTATAGTAAATATCAATTCTGATGTATTGCAAGAGACCATAACCCTACTTAACCCTATTGGACCTGGGCTTTTTTGGACCTATCCAGGCCTGGGGAGGGGGGGGGGGGCATTTCGGCCCTCACTAAATATTTTTCGTATCCCTTGAGCCAGGGGGCTAAAACTTATCGCACTACTACAGCCGTGGGCCAAGTTGTGGACGTCCCAGTGACGTCATCTTCAAAACAGGCATTTTTGCCCGATTTTCGGTCAAATTTTTCGATTTTTTTATTTATGTGTGTACTTTACAAAAAGTGCATAATAAACTAGTAAATAACAGTCTGATATTAAATAAAATAGATTTGTCTCGAGGAAAAGCGGGTACTTTAAAGAAAAATATCACTTTTCTGGTACCCCACATGACCGTCATATTGAATTTACCAAGGATCCTCTTCTTGGGGGGTCTATGCAAATAGGCACAAAATGACTCTAATATGATAAACTAAAAAGCCGCGAAAGGCTTTCATTTTTTTGTCGTTCTGGCGATATGGGAGAAATTTTGGGAAGGAGGGGGAGGGGGGGGGGGGAGCACCCCGGTCAGATAGAGTTAAGTCAAATCCGTATCACTGATCAGTATTCATTAATACAAATGAATTTCGGTATCATTTTCTTGAATAAATATATCCCAGTCAAGCTTCCACTGAGACTTTTCATATGGGCACCATAAATATCATGTATGGAATTCATGAATTCTACGACACCCATCACCAAATTGCGAAAACTAAACTCACATAAAAAATCTTACCTGTCTATGGCGATAGCTGTGAGGGTAAGAACTGTAGACACAATGGTCACCGCCTGTAGGTACTTGGACAGTTTACACAGATGGACTCCGATTTTCCAGACGTTCACCACATGATAGTAGAGTTGGAAAGGCATGTTCAGTGTGGCCACCATCAAGTCACTGACCGCCAAGGAGAGGATAAACAGGTCCGTGGCCGTTCGCTTGCTTTTCCTTCCAGCAAGGACGACGATGACAACAAGGTTAAACATCACAGACAACCAAATGATGATGGAATAGCATACAATTAAACATACGATGATGTCGTCCGGCAACGGCGGAGATAAGAACAATGGCATGAAAAAGCCATTGGGTAACTGCAGAAATTCAGCAGTTCCATTGCTGCTGAAATTGTTTGACTGGTTCATAGTTAGCGCCTCCTCAGTAAAAATCTTGGTGACCAGTCGATTGAATGCTATCAGCTTTGATTATGCACAGTTCAGCTATATTCTCTTTGCTCTGCTAGGACCTTTGTCTAAACATTGTCCAACAGATTGCCGCCAGCAGAATGATATGAATGATCAAATGCTAGGACAATCCCTCAAGCGACACAGGAAGACACCAAATTTCAATAATGATTCCGAAATTCTGAAAATGTTATTAGAAACAGGCAGGCGAAACGAACTGTATTAAGATGGCGCGTTGGTTCATTATGCTACAAAAAAATTCACTCCACGACATCCTTCTTTCACACACGCGAGCAACATGGGAGTTAATTATACAACGCGAAATCTTTCAGATTTTATACTCTCTTCGAGAACTGTCTGATGTTTCCCTGGATCAACCGGAATGTAAAGACACTGAGGGAAGTAATTACATGGCAGACCGTTTACATTGCTGTCGACGGAACGGAATTTATAATGGGGTTTAAAGGTCTCAAATGAAAGTTAGGAACGAAATGTTGACAAATGGACACGATATGACAGCTCCTTCTAGATAGCGAGGGCTTTGCTGCGGTGGTGATTTGAAGAGCTGATGAACGGTCGAAATATCTGAGGTAGGATTGATTCTTATCTCCAGCTATTAGTGATTTGTGGATCTTATGGTGAACATTACAAACAATATTTTTCCAAAATTGATATCTGATGTGTATCATTACTCTAAGTGTATGGCTTAGATCACAGGCTATATTTACCCCCTTCGATATATATGACGCATTTAGTGGATTTGTTTTATGGACTTCTATTAGATGATGTTAATGGCAGAGTCCGTGATAATAAACACACACTCGTGTTGACCAGCTGTACGTTTAACAAATATCTAAAAATATACATTGCTGAGTCATATCCAACATTCATTAGGCTGCAAATTAAAAAAAAAAAAAAAGTGAAAGCAATCGTATCTGACTCCAAATTAACAACGGGCATCAGTATACATTCGCCATCTACAGAGAATTGTCCCGTTCATACTCACAAGACGTCTTTCATACAATGCTATTGGCACTTATATCTATGTAAGAATGACAATGATAGTACCCATAAGAATTAAACGAACAAACCATGCATCTTTTCCAGAATTGAATTAAATTTATAGAAAAAAAAGAGCTGACCGAGTCTGGCGAGCTAGATACCTGTATTTCTGATTACTTTCATTCCGTACATGTAAATATACAAATGTAGGAATTTTGAGATAATTCAGAAAAGTCCCGTCATAGGAAATATTGAACTTGGAGCTTTGTCGCAACTACTAATTACACAACGGTCGCAACATATTTTAATACTTTCCAAAACGGCAAAGGATTGTGTCACAAGCTCTTACAACTTAGGTAAACCCTCTTCCGATATAAAGTAATTGCGAAATGGTAGGTATGGGGAAAATGAATGTAAAATAGCATACATATCTCGAAATATTGAGCCAACATGTGCTGTCTCAAACAAACATGAAAATTTTCCATTTTTTTTTAATCAGAATTTTGGAAAACATTTAACACCCCGGATCCCTTATTTGAGACTGACGTACAAATCTACCATAATTTTTTTTTTCATTGTGAAGTTGAGACAATTAGGGCTGCTAAGCCACAGAAGCAAGGGGCAGGGTTTGGAGCTCAATGGCAGATATACTCACGGATAAGTCTTTTTTACCAGCAGGTAACTTCGCTGATTTTGAGTGAACACTGAAATTGGATAAGACAGGTTTGATTCCCTTTATTCGTTTCCCAAGTAGCTATTCCTTTGTCTGCCCATTCTTATGCTCGAGACACGTCAACATTTGTTCTCTGATTGAGCTGTGTGTTGTCCGTATACCCGTATACCAATGCCAAAGCCTGTAGAGAGTATGGAATAATGAGAATCCTATCAGCAAATATAGAGAGCACATAAAGTTACAGCACATATAAGGGAAGTGGGAAGAAGTGCCGACATACTGGCAGAGCCACTTGACTTCACAGTATAGTCTTCTGGTTAACCTATTCTAAAGCACATACATTAACCTATTCTAAAGCACTAAAGAGATCCCGAAACGGTTTATTTAACCTTCCACATCATAAAAATAATTCATTCCAAAACACACGTTCGAAATGAACACAAGGATCAGTGGGGAAAGTGATTATTGAACTCAAGGATGCGAGCATTGCTATTATAGTATTACTATGTATACTCTGTTCAGTATTTATCGGTCCAGTCCATCTATTACGACTATATCAAATACAAGGCTGTGTAAGTTTATGCAACAGATACCAATCGATCGGAGTTTGAAAGTTCCGGCATGCTTTTATCGAGGTAAAGATATATGAATTGACTTACGTATTTCATAAAAGGAAAATCTGCGAGAAAGGGTGTAGCGTTAAACTTTTATCTTTAGTTACTCAACAAATCTCGAATAGACCTCATAGACGATATCGTATGAGGGTTAAACGCCAAACAACGTAGAAACTAAATATATAAAAAGGAACTTACACGGGTGAATCAACACATCATCACAAGTCTCTCCTACTAGAATGGACACATATGTCATCGTTCACAGTACAAATTCAACCCAATTGATTCCGCAAAACAATTCCAGTCACTTCAACGTTAACTTGAATATATCATAACGATTAGATCGAGGATGGATTGTCCATTTTTTGTGATATTATTCAACCCCAAACAGTCACAGTATAAAGTTTTATCGCGTGTAAGTCAACTACTAGTATACGTGTATTCCAACACGTGCGACGAATCCTACGTCCGAGTACCTCTAATTCGCCGTTTTGGAGGATTGACCAGTGAACCGATAACCGGAGTCTATTCATCGCCGCACCGCCATCCCACAATCCTTAGCGATGTAGCATATCTCAACATATATATAAAGATTGAACGATCGAGGTGAAACGTCTTCATTCCTCACCCAGTCTTTATCGACTACACTTCATTTGAAGATACAGCCGCTCATCTCATAATCAGGGAATTTGCGGAAACTTTTCGTGGAGAATTAAACTATCTTTTCCCTTCCTCCGAAACAAACGGTCGTGGTCATCTTCACAAATCACAGATGATTCCCCAGTAGAGTTTTCATTTTCCGATCAAGGTATGGATTATACAGGTCTTAGATGCAGTAGGTTATATGTTACTCTCAAAAAAAGTTGAGTGAAATTTCACTCAAGTAAGAGTGGAAATCGATCCCACTCAATACTTGTCTGAGATTTTCACTCAACTTCAGTTAAATTACAACGCATGTAAGGGAAGTGGGGAGAGGTACCGACATACTGACAGAGCCACATGACTTCACAGTATAGTCTTCTGGTTAACCTATTCTAAAGCACATACCAAGAATCTAACGATTCGTGATATGTGTTATATCTCAGGTACGCTTTTATTGTACCTGATCATGTGGCAAGTTGGATGACATGACCACACGGCTCCTATAATTATAGCACCGGCATAAGCGGTATTAGATACAAATCTAGAGAGCTATGATGGAAATGCTCTGACAACTCGAATATTGGTAATTGGTGAGCTGTGTCGCTATGACAACTCGTACACTGGGGATTGGTGAGCTGCATCGTCGTCAGATGAAAATGACGGCATTTAACACAAAATACTAGTCTGTAAGGCCCGATGTCGACCCAACTTCCCACAATGCCAACATATATCAAAGACCAAAAGGCCTGTACAGGGAGCGGCCCTCGGGGACGAAACGTCCACCAGCAGAATCTCGCCATGTACAGGTAAAACTTACAACGCATATAAGGGAAGTGTTAAAGCTAAAGTAATGCGAACGGATGAAACTCTCCTCACAGAAATATAATAATTCCGTAAACTTATTATTACAATCGGTGTGATGAGATATGTAAGAGGTCGGAATAATTGACGCCTGTTGACTTAAAAGCAATTCTAAAGCATATGTCTGATCTTTAGCATTGCAGCCATAGGGAGATTGCGGTCCTATATTGGACGATATAGTACCCTTTCTCACGTGACTCTATTCCAAAATGGACCTATTCCAAATACGATTTGGACGGGGTGGATAGGTTATCGCACCGTCTGCTCCATAGTAAATGTACTAAGTGAGAATTACTCGCGATTTTCGACTTTCAATAGATTATTGACTACATTATCTGTTTTCGCTTAGTTTTGCGACTCGAAAGGTTAACAAATGCGAATTATTTCGCATGATTCTTGTTGTTTCGCTGAGTCTTGTGTATCCGAAGGCGTGGCAATCATAGTAAATTTATCAATGACGCACGTGCAGAAATCGTAACATTGCAATGACGACAGCTGCCACTCAAGATAGATTTCACTCGGACCGCTGTTCACAGGAGGCGGTGCACCTGTTTTAGCTAAGTTATGTTGATATATGGGGCTGTAAATTGCTTGGCAACTCGACAGAAAATTTCAGGGAGTATATATCTTATCTGTGTAATAAAAAATCCTCCAGAATTTTCAGAAATCATCACAGTCATAGTGACACTGTGTCGGCTGTAAACTCACGCGCTGCTCGAGGGCGGAGTCAGCAAAAACTGTGTTGGCAACTGTCTCGAGGTCGTACAGTTCAACGCCGAAATCGGTGTGAGATAATTATTGGAATCTGGTATAAATCATTCTTCATCGCACACAAGATCGCGTCTAAATGAAGTATGTACTTTTTAAAACGAGAGTAAGCACTGTCTCTGCACTGAAATACAGGAATATCGTTCCCTGAGCTTTAACCCCCGCCTCCCCACCCTCCACACCTGAAAGAATAGACCGGCCCCAGTGGAACGCCAGAAAAGATGATCTGGACGGGTCTATCCGAGTTTGTTGTCAGGGGAAATTGAATTTCAAATGAGTACGATGACCACATTTATTCTTCTATTTAGCATTGGTAACCTTTATAAATGATGCTTTAAAATAGAAATAAATTTTAGTTTTCCGTCCTCTAACTGCCAAGATAATGGATGGTAAAACGGAATTGCCTTTATGTCCCAAAACCCTTCGTCCCAAAACAATAGGCAATTCCGTATTACCATCCATTATCTGGGCAGTTAGAGGACGGAAAACTAACATTTATTTCTTAAGCATATGGCATCGCAGGATATCCTTTGATACTTCAAGCTCGGACTAGAATACGGAGGATTCTAAGGAGTAGCTTTGGTATACATAGGCATTATCAGAAGTACCATCTGCGAAGTATAAGCTGAATTCCCCTCTCATTTCGAAGTCGGCAATACTAGGAAAATAATCCACGACCAAAGGTAACAACTGATGCAATAGTCACCCAATAGTCATGATGAACATGAATTACAACACATATAAGGAAATTGGGAAGAGGTGCCGACATACTGACAGAGCCACATGACTTCACAGTATAGTCTGGTTAACCTATTCTGAAGCACATACCAAGAATTTAACGATTCGTGATATGTGTTGTATCTCAGGTACGCTTTTATTGTACCTGTTCATGTGGCAACTTGAATGACCTGACCACACGGCCTCTAGCATAAGCGGTATTAGATACAAATCTAGAGAGCTATGATGAAAATGCTCTGACAATTCGTATATTGGTAATTGGTGAGCTGTGTCGCTGTGACAACTCGTGCACAGGGGATTGGTGAGTCGACGTTAGATGAAAATGACGGCACTTAACACAAAAGACTAGCCTGTAAGGCCCGATGTCGACCCAGCATCAACTTCCCACAACTGTTTGAGGTCCCATATATCCGTGATTTCGTCTGAGTAAAAAACCTAAAAAATATACAAATTCATATGTTCAGACAAAACTGAATTATGCAGTTTTAGAAATACAATAGCATACATGTAATGCCCCAATCTTTCATGCATTATGCACATACTTGTTAACTGATATAAAAGATAGCGCAAACGATCTATAACATCACAAAGATAGACTTGCGTGCAAAAAACTGATTTCTGCATATTTATGATGCGTGTACAAGATATACACCTGAACATAGGAACGCAAGGACATGCTTGCGTTAAACGACACTTAACCTATCAGTGTGACAGCGGTTAACTTCACGATAAGCAGTACAAGGAAACCTGAGGGCCCTCTATAAAACAAGTATAAATTAATGAGATTGAGAGCAACGAATATTTTCCGGTTAAGTAATAATTTATAGACACGATATATTTTGCAAAACATCGTATAATTATTACTATGAAAGCAATAGAATAATAATTAAAATTAAGTTACAATTACAAATACTTAGTAATTAGTGCATTTACTATGTCAGTCATACACCGAAAATCAAACATGTAAGCATTAAAATTGTCACCGGTTTAGAAATAGTTAAATTTCACGATTAATCCTGCTGATTACGTGACTGGTGTAATTAAACGCAACATTAAAAGAGTGGCAGCACTCAGACAGCTGCTAGTAAGTATACAGATTCACGTTATCAAAGGCGTTTTATGCTCTTCAATTTCACGGTACCCACCAAAAAAATGTATGCCTTTATCGAAGAAATCTTGAATCTGTGTTTTGGGAAAGTGTACTGACACACCTAATGATGACGGAGATAATGAGCAAATATGGACGAAAGATGAGAAAATCAGCAAGATGCATGCGTCTGACCGGCGGATGAAGCAGGTCAAGAAAATATATGTTGCCCTAATATACATGATATAGGTTAATATATATATGCGGATTTTTGCGACTTTACAACCAACGATGAAACAAAGCAATATCTGGTGTTTAGACATTTTGAACAAACTTCATTGTTGTCCAACACCGTTATTCGGTGTTGAATCATTTAACACCATTTCTCAACACCACTTTATGATGTTCACCAGCCATCAATACGAAAAATGGTTTGTGCCACCATTTTTCTGGCTGTGTATAGTATAGTCTTTAATACAGCATCACCAAAGGAATCAGTAAGATAGATATCGTTAGAATTTAGCACATTACAAGCAAGTTTTAAGAGATTCAGCGGATTTTCTCTCAGTATGAAGAATTATTTTTCATACACAATAAAATAAAATAAACTAGTAAAACACATGTCCAATTTGTCCCAATTTTTCGTATAATATTCCTGACGATGTTGGTAACAATATAATATATTAAAAGAGATCCTTTTCTGAGTTTTTGCAAAAACAATTCGAAAATATGTCAGAAAAACATCTGCAGCTCAATGCAATACAATCACCAATCTCTCTGAGTAGTATATCCCAGATAGGCCCAACTGCTATATCGGAAGTTGTGATTCTAGCCTCCGTCGTTAAGGGAATATTATCCCCTGTCGTCAGATTCACTATAGAAACCTTATTTCGCCTATAAAAAGGGGGAAATGTTTCTCTTGCGTATCGTGTGCGGGGGGAACACATCCGTTATGTTCTAGACGATTTACCGTATACAGGTTTTATGTCTGCAGATAAAAGGTAGACTTCCGACAGAAAACTTCCATGTAACGCTGTAAATAATAGATTGGTACATAGGCGTTAAGTCTATTGGGGATCAATAATATATCTAGATTGGTTAACCAGTTCCGGACGTTATAGCCTCCAGGTTTTTATCCTGTTCGTGGTTTCTCTAGATGTTTCCCAAATGTAATTTCCGCTATTGCTAATGTTTTGACGTTGCATGTTTGTCAGGTACAAGTTTCTGGACTGTTAATGATAGAGTTGAAACTGTGCTAGAGACCATATCAGAAGTTTAGGTACCACAGTGAAGGTCCTATACTGGAGAAAGACTGCAGAAGACCGTGGAGCTGACAAGACGTGAGTCACGGTCAGTGAGAAAGTTTCGTCAATTTGCTGTAACAAAAAGTTTGATGGCCGTATCAATATTCGTTACAAGAATTGTATTGACATTCCTGGATACACAGCCGTGGATTTTCATTCACTTGAGTGCGTGCAATCGAGGACGTTAATTGGAGGCTATTAGAACACCGACTGCAGAGTTGAAAACTACTTGCCGCTTCCCTTCATCAGGAAAAGAAAGGGCGTGGCACAATTGATTTGATGTGCGGGAAAAGTGCAAAACGCACAGGGACGTTGAACGGTTTTGTGATCTGGATTACCGTACGAACTTTGGAACTATATGGATTGTGAAAGCACCCAAGACAGAATGCATGGGGTAAGACTTCTGTATAGTTCTGAATTTATTAATAAATGTATAGTACTGAATACCTCATCAGGGCATTAGTAAATGTATAGTACTGAATACCTCATCAGGGTATTAGTAAATGTATAGTACTGAATACCTCATCAGGGTATTAGTAAATGTATAGTACTGAATACCTCATCAGGGTATTAGTAAATGTATAGTACTGAATACCTCATCAGGGTATTAGTAAATGTATAGTACTGAATACCTCATCAGGGTATTAGTAAATGGATAGTACTGAATACCTCATCAGGGTATTAGTAAATGTATAGTACTTAATACTTCATCTGGGTATTAGTGATTGTATAGTACTGTATTAATGATCTCATCTGTGTATTGAGAAGTGCTGTGAGCACCAGGGTGAATTGATCTAGTTTTGTCGTATCATTGCTGTACAATTGAACCGAAAACTTGACATCTGTTTTAGCTGTAGTAAATGTTTGTAGAATTATTACATATTTTGTGTTGGTGTTTCTACTTTCGTTCGCCCTCTTCACGTCCGTCATGACAGACCACAGTCCATGTTGAGGCATCACCAGATAAACGCAATTCGTTTTGTGACATATGGGGGCCAAAAGCCGGGAAATTGGTCTGTTTATTTGATGATATAGATTCTCAGCGTGGCTGTGAGTATTTTGTCTGGCGTTGGAGTTTGGACAAACGATTGTGGTGGCACGCGTAGGTTACATGTACTGCGGTGTCTATTGTTATTTAAAACAGGGCTAGCTGAAATTTGTTTAACAATGGATATTGTCAGTTTGACTAAGCGGGGACGAAAATGGGTCTCTCGGGGGCGGATTTATTAGCATTTGTAAGGGAGCAGCAAGATCTATTTAGGAATGAAAGGGCTGCAGAGCGAGAGGCGGAAAAGCTTAAAGCAGAATTAGTCAGGGAAGAATTAAGCACCCAACTCAAATTAAAAGAGGAAGATATTCAAATGCAAATTCGTTTGAAAACAACGGAGTCAGAACTTCGGCTGAGAGAATTAGCAGCAGAGAAAGATTTAGTCGAGCGAAAAAAAGAATTGCCGTCGTCTGCGCATGTCGGGTCAAGATATACAGGCCTCCCTACTCCCAAAATTCCCCCATTTGACGAGCGTACGGACGATATAGACTCATATTTATTGAGATTTGAAAGATTTGCGTCAGGGCAAAAATGGGATGAAGAAAATTGGGCAACAAATTTGAGTGTTTGCTTGAAGGGTAAAGCGCTTAAAGTATATTCAAGGCTCCCAGCAACGGATGCATTAGATTATCAAACACTGAAGAGGGCTTTATTGAAGCGGTTTGATAACACTGAAGATGGTTTTAGGAGGAAATTTCGTTCTTGTAGGGCTGAACCAGGTGAAACTGCAGGGCAGTTAATTGCACGAATGAGTAATTACTTGGATAGGTGGATAACGATGGCACAAATTGAGCCCGATTTTGCGCCATTATGTGGCCTACTAATTAAAGAACAATTTACGGAAGTGTGTAGTAAAGAGTTAGCTACATTTCTGAAAGAGCACGAATGTTATTCGACGGACGAACTCTCAAAATTGGCGGACAAGTATGTCGAGGCCCACGGTTCACATAGCTTGTCGAATGGGACTAGTCAGAAGGGACTGGGGAAAAATCCGAACATAACTTTCCAAAGGGGAAATCAGCAGACCTCTCAGGGAAAGGTGGGCCAGAATAGAGTCGGTCACACGGACCAAAAATGTTATCGATGTCAGCGGACAGGTCATGTACAAAATCAGTGTATGGCTAAGTACTTAGTGTCCGGTCAACCGATCCGTTCCCCTGCATTTGCAAACAGGAAACCTGACTCGCATAAACGGGACACAGCTAATGCTTGTTTGGTGGAGCAGATTGCAGATAGTCAGTCTCATATGATTAAGCTAGCTTGTGGCCATTCGGTTCCAATTGTGAGTGCCGCTTGTAGAGACCCGCCTCGGGGTACTTCCCAGATTCAAATCGGGCTAGCAAGGAATATGCCGGTTTCAAAAGGTTTTCTGTCTGGGAATGAGGTTTCGGTTCTTAGAGACAGTGGATGCAGTGGGGTCGTAGTCCGTTGTAGTTTGGTTCGGGAAGACCAATTTACTGGTGATACACAGGAGTGTATATTAATTGATGGCTCGGCTAGAAGAGTCAAGGTTGCCACAATTGAAGTTAACACCCCATACTTTTCTGGAAGTGTAAGAGCCATGTGTATGGAAGCTCCCGTGTACGATATAATAATAGGAAATATTCCTGGAGCACGTGACCCAATGGATCCAGATCCATTTTGGGATGGTGTAGCTGAGAAAACTGAGTTTATGTCAGTTCACCAACGTGATAACAACCAAGGTTCTGACAAGGATCATGTAGATTCTGTACAGGCAGTCGAAACAAGAGGTCAAAAGGCTGTAAAATCTAAGCCTTTCAGACCACTGCCTACTTTCCAGGGGGCCTTTGATAATGTAGATCCTGTGGTTTTGAAGCAAAAACAAAATGAAGATCCGACCTTGAAGAAATTTAGAGACAAAGTTGAAAGTGGTGGTAAAATGGATCCCCGGTGTGGATAATTATATCGATGATATTCTTGTCCATACAAAGACCTGGGAGGAGCACAAAGCCATCCTCCGAGAGGTGTTCAAGCGATTACGGGATGCCAATCTAACAGCTAAGCCTTCGAAGTGCTTCTTAGGGTTTTCTACCATGGATTTTGTGGGGCATGTAGTAGGGGAAGATAATCTTAGGCCGATGATTGTCAATCTGGACAAGATTCAGAAATCTCAGCGCCCCACCACAAAGAAACAAGTTAGGGCGTTTCTTGGACTGACAGGTTTCTATCGGGAGTATATTCCTAAGTATTCTGATCTTGCTGCCCCCTTGACTGATCTCACCAAGGCTAGGGCCCCTTCGCGCGTTAAGTGGGGTGAAAGCGAAGAGGCGGCTTTTAGCGCTTTGAAGACGGTTCTGTCCAACCCTCCTGTTTTGAAACTGCCAGATCTGACCAAGCAATTCACTCTGCGGACGGATGCGTCTGATATTGGTCTTGGCGCTGTCCTCTTGCAGGAGATGGAGGGCAAATTATTCCCAGTGGCGTATGCCAGTCGTAAACTTCTAGATAGAGAACGAAATTACTCTGTGTTTGAACGAGAGAGTTTAGCCATCATATGGGCTATTCAAAAGTTCAATCGTTACTTGTATGGAACCGAGTTTGTTCTGGAGACGGACCATCAGTCTTTAGCCTACCTAAACAGAGCCAAGCTGCTAAATTCTCGGGTACTACGATGGGCACTCTTTTTACAAGAGTACCGGTTTACTGTGCGGTCCATCAAAGGCAAAGATAATATTGGGGCTGACTACTTAAGCCGAGTGAACTAGCTGACACAGCCACTGCAGTAGTGGTATTTCTGACCAATACTTTTAGACAACTCATATTCATGTGCAAATTGTAAATTTGAAGGTTATATATGTAATTCCACATTACTTGTTTGTAAGCATTTGTGTTATATTCACTTAGATCGTCATAAACTTGTTGAAACATTAATATCACCGATTAATGTTCTTAAATGGGGGGTTGTGTCAGGTACAAGTTTCTGGACTGTTAATGATAGAGTTGAAACTGTGCTAGAGACCATATCAGAAGTTTAGGTACCACAGTGAAGGTCCTATACTTGAGGAAGACTGCAGAAGACCGTGGAGCTGACAAGACGTGGTCACGGTCAGTGAGAAAGTTTCGTCAATTTGCTGTAACAAAAAGTTTGATGGCCGTATCAATATTCGTTACAAGAATTGTATTGACATTCCTGGATACACAGTCGTGGATTTTCAGTCACTTGAGTGCGTGCAATCGAGGACGTTAATTGGAGGCTATTAGAACACTGACTGCAGAGTTGAAAACTACTTGCCGCTTCCCTTCATCAGGAAAAGAAAGGGCGTGGCACAATTGATTTGATGTGCGGGAAAAGTGCAAAACGCACAGGGACGTTGAACGGTTTTGTGATCTGGATTACCGTACGAACTTTGGAACTATATGGATTGTGAAAGCACCCAAGACAGAATGCATGGGGTAAGACTTCGTCACATATTTGTTTAGTAAATGTATAGTTCTGAATTTATTAGTAAATGTATAGTACTGAATACCTCATCAGGGTATTAGTAAATGTATAGTACTGAATACCTCATCAGGGTATTAGTAAATGTATAGTACTGAATACCTCATCAGGGTATTAGTAAATGTATAGTACTGAATACCTCATCAGGGTATTAGTAAATGTATAGTACTGAATACCTCATCAGGGTATTAGTAAATGTATAGTACTTAATACTTCATCTGGGTATTAGTGATTGTATAGTACTGTATTAATGATCTCATCCGTGTATTGAGAAGTGCTGTGAGCACCAGGGTGAATTGATCTAGTTTTGTCGTATCATTGCTGTACAATTGAACCGAAAACTTGACATCTGTTTTAGCTGTAGTAAATGTTTGTAGAATTATTACATATTTTGTGTTGGTGTTTCTACTTTCGTTCGCCCTCTTCACGTCCGTCATGACAGACCACAGTCCATGTTGAGGCATCACCAGATAAACGCAATTCGTTTTGTGACAGCCACATAGTGACAACCAAATATCACAAAAAACAAGCAGGTGAAATCTAAAGCCCTAGGGAGATTGCACATAAAAGTTCAATGGAAAAACCTTTAATCATGATAATGGTTATGGAGGTTTTGACATTGTCAGATAATTGAGATTTTTCATTTAAATAGCAATTTGGTTCGCACAAAAAGAAAATTATCATGTCGGCAATCATACATTTATGCTTGGCAACATAGAATAGAAGAATCTTTAAATATTTCTCCAAGCGAATGGCAAATTTTTATTTCACAAAAAAACTTCTTTTTTGAAATGCAAAAAAAATGTGCCTTTATAATTACGCCAGCTACACCACAACCTTTTCAGCACATTGCCTATCCTTCAAGACCATTGTAATAAAATTTCATAGAAATCGAACAAGTCGTTCAGACGAAATCGTCACAGAAAGGTTTACCTATGCTCTGACTACAACGCCACCTAGTGGTGAGCATCAGCTATCGAAACACAACCAGGCAAATTTCCCAGGCCTAAGGAGATAGCACACAAAGTCTGACCCGAAAATATTTAACGGTTTCAGAGATATTCACGTTTAAAGTCGCGGCGGCGGCGGCGGCGGATCCGGCGAGCCGTTTCTCATGAAAACATAAGAGCATCCACTTTGTGGAAATGCTCTAATGAACAATGAACACCTATCAGCGAAAATCTCTAATTGATTTAATTCACCGCCGTACGCTAGCTCATTTATACCAGTACTGAAGTGCACGCGCAGCTCAGTTAAAGTTCGATTATACTCCGTGTACCTGAACTGGACTTCGGCGGTGTATTAAATTCGAAACTTTCCTGAAACTTCGGGTTTAATGCTATACTGTGCATCCTTGTTTCAAAGAAAACCATGACAAGAAGGACAAAAATCTAACAGTCAGTGCGTGCTAATCACATTTTGTCAATTGGAGAGAAGTTGTGGAAAAAGTTGAGACGTCTGGCGACTACAAAGCAACCATATGACTCCACAGCAAAGCTCCCCCTCGGCACCTCACAGTCAGACTCTATTTTAAGGAGTATGATTCTAGGACGTAGCCTCGGTATCTCAGCCGCGCTAATGTATTGCAGTTGTTCATGTGAAGATTATGAATTAAACTTACGACCCCTAGCATCGGCTGAAGCGGAATAGGGGATGCTAGCTCAGGAGCTGTGACGGCAGATCATCTAGAATACGGATGATTCTCGGACGTAGCCTTGATATCTCAGCTGCGCTTTTATTATGGCTGTTCATCTGGAGACTAGTACCGGTAACTACACGGCATGGGAAAGGATGCATATCTATGGTCATCCCTGCCACAAGTCATGGTATAAAATAATTATAGGATGCCTGTAAATATTTTGTACCATGGTATGAAATGCCAAGCCTGCCATAATTCGTATTTACAGGATACCTATAATTATTTGTACCATGGTATAAAATCGCCAAGCCTGCCACAAATCGTATTCCTGTAAATAATATATACCATGGTATAAAATCGTCAAGCCTGCCACAATTCGTATTTACAGGATACCTATAATTATTTGTACCATGGTATAAAATCGCCAAGCCTGCCACAAATCGTATTCCTGTAAATAATATATACCATGGTATAAAATCGTCAAGCCTGCCACAATTCGTATTTACAGGATGCCTGTAAATAATATATACCATGGTATAAAATCGCCAAGCCTGCCACAATTCGTATTTACAGGATGCCTGTAAATAATATATACCATGGTATAAAATCGCCAAGCCTGCCATAATTCGTATTTACAGGATGCCTATAATTATTTTATACCATGGTATAAAATCGCCAAGCCTGCCACAATTCGTATTTACAGGATGTATACCATGGTACAAATTGATTAAGCCGTAAATAACTCGATGTCTTATCAAGAATATTAAATTTGACCAAAGATTAAACTTGTAACAAGTGTAGACATATGGTCACGTGAGCAAATGGGAAGTGCGCTGATTTTCGAAATCCTCACTCAGGGTGCTTTGCTCTATTGGATTGTCTTGAGAGGGAGGCATCCTCGTTTTTTTAAAATAAAAAAGAAATCTTCGGTATAACGAAAATATATAGGGGGAGCACTTTCTGCCCCTCTCCATTCTGTGGTACACCCCAAATCGCCCAGGCCAGATGGCGTTAATACACTAATCTTTCTACCATGTATACTTTATCAGATGAGCTGAGTTAAGTACACACTGCATTTATCTGTCACCATATCTACTCCTCTAATTCTAATCTCATACGCACAACTCCTTGTACTGTGAGCTGAGGTGGCAGGGTTGGAAAGTGTTTAAGCCCGGCGCACACGAGAGCTCTCAGCTGAGCTGACGGCCTCAATTGCCTGTCAGCTCAGGGGCTAGCTCTCGTGTGCGGGCAGTTTTTTGTGAGTTTTTGACCTCGCGAGGCCGGGAAAAAATATCAAACTTGTTTGATAATTTCGCCTCGCGAGGCCAAATCCTCAGCGTGTGCGGCGAACGCGAGCCAACAGCTCAGCAGTTTTATTGGACCGGCCAATGAATCTCATGTTATTTTCACGCGATTCATACGCACGACTCTTCGACATGGTCTTGAAGAAGACGTTATGCGAGAACTGAAATCAATTTCGTGAAACTTTTGCTCGCCGTGTGCGCTGAAACCATGCATACAAGAGCTAGCCCCTGAGCTGACAGGCAATTGAGGCCATAAGCTCAGCTGATATCTCTCGTGTGCGCCGGGCTTTACACAGCCATATGTATACACAAGTTTACTTCTATTTCCTGGTTAAACTAGTAAATACATTGTAATTGGTATTAAAGTCGCGATGTTTGTTCTTTACTCTCAACAGCTGCATGCAATTGGACGGTGCATCCTCGAGGGATCATAGCGTCCTGCTTGTATAAGCAAATAATTGCTATTGCTCTGAAAACACAGGGGAATTAACGTCCTCTACTCCCTTAATTTCTACTTACAAATAGACGGTTGATGCATCGAAGTTAGGCTCACGATTTTCGTCAAATTCTTGTCACTCAAGTCAGTCTGCAATTGCATTTACCATGGAGCCTATCATAAGAAGTTTGAAGGAGTTCTCTCCCCTATCAGTATGTGCGGTCACCTAACTGCTGAACATCCGTGTTGTTAATTGGGAAGATGTCCAGTTTTTCGTTACAGGCAGAGATTGTCATCCTATTTCTCGTGTCGCCATTCACCTTAACTCACCTTCAGAAGCCATGACCCATGCGAAGCTACCCGTCGTGTTATAATCTGCAGCAACATATTAAGGAATTCGTCTCGTTAAGTTTCGTCGTCGTCGATTTTTTTCCTCAACTTGACGTCTCCCAACTGTACAGGTGTGAACTGTCGGTGTATAGTTGCACCAAGGTTAGGCTATGAACTGATCTTATGACCTCTCACGTCCGAGCTCTGCCAGTTTTTTACCTGAAATTTAAACAGGATAAAGAAGAAACCAGGATCTATTAATGACCCATGAAGTTGTCTCCCCTGATGTATTCATTTTTAACAGAGCTGAAACAGGATCATATCTCACATTCGTGTTTAGCAATCCCGATCTACATGTGTAGAGTTGTTGTGAATGATGTAGTCGACTTGGCTAGCGAAGATGATTCATACATAAGGCCTTCGAGGTAGTTGACAGTGGACAATTTTATCGCATTCATGTTTCAATAAAGGGCACATGATGAATAAATAATAACATTTCATAGGCTGTAGATTAAAAAACTAAAGAAATCGCTATACCGACATGTATCGATGGCCAGATGTTGATGCTATATTTACTAAAGGCCTTGATGAGGATGGTCCATCCCGGGCAAATAAGTAACATTATCCAACGATTTCATCATTAGTACACACGTGTATGCATATCTAACCTGCCTGTTAACGTGTCATAACCACACATCGATTCTCCCAAGATGATTTTATTCCGTATATCGGTTGGAAAAATTAGGTTGTATGTTCAAGGACGTCCTTTCCTGTTCACTGAATATTTGTTGTATTTTTTTTTTTTTTTGTGAAGCGGAGAATTTAAAGCACATGGTGACTATTAATATTGCAAACAAGAGGATCTGTTCTCCTTCTCATTTAAAGCAATAAGACCGGCGTTTACCTTCACGATTTTGTAGGGCCATGTCGCAAGCAGTCGTCTATGTGCGCAGCAAACTTTTACCCTCGATTTCTTCAAGAATCCGAGTCGGGCGTTTTAAGAGATGAAATTCAAAATGTTCACATGTTCACATTATTGCCATCATTTGGGTTAGGGGACCATTCCGATCACCTAGACGCGTCAGACTAAGAGGATGGGATAGGGTATCGGTACCCAAATGTTATTCTACAGAAGTCATACGGTCATAAAATCATTCACGATTAGTGGTATATTATCCGCAAATTGATCGCATCGTGTGGTGAGAGAGATTAGTATATAAAGTTGAAATCTGATTCCTTTCGTGCGGTGGCATACGTAAGATGGCTTGAGTGGGTTGTATGACCATGAAACTTAGACCCACTGGATCACTTCCGCTCACGTGACTCACGGGTGCATGAAATAAGGGAATGGAAACACGAACATTACACCCATCCATTAGGATATTTTCTTGGTCCTTGACGTAGGACGGTGGGAATCTAACGATCGGGCTCACGCTGCAGAGGACGGCTGGCATGATATCAGGGCCGCGGTGTGATATTAGCCGGTGACGTCTGAAGTGATGCGTCATGAGAAGTGCTAGAGAAAGGACATTTTCGCAGTTTGCATGTGAAACATGGAGATGCATGTACTATGGAGAGTATCCGGAGAAGAGGTCACATGAGGTCATCTGTGGCGTCTTGAGTGATAGAGAAATCGCAGCTCGGGCTAGAATGGGTTCGTAAGTGTGTTTGGGTTGTGGGTTCTATGGAACGCTCTAGTTGGTGAATCCCGGTCATTGTGTGACGTTAACGTCCTTGTGCGCGTGTGCACACCGAGAGTAATAGAGACAGCGCAGGTACGGTCCAGTGATACGTGCATGGGCGCATAGAGAAAGGGGATTTTCGAGGTGGGGTTCTAGTGAAGCTCTCGAACTGTTGTCATGGAAATAGAGAAGCTGAGACCAAACACATACACAATCTGGTTTAAACCTATAGAAATTGGTTCAGAGCAGAGAAAGAGAGATCAACAACAGTAACAAGAAAATATTGCGTGGTACACATTTTTTATCCCCAATGTTGCATCATACCCAAGCTGGGGTAACCGACCTGAATGTGTTTGTTGTCTGTGTATCGGACATATACGGTTCATGAGCAGCCACCATTGCTTTAGACGCCGCTTTCGCCGTCGCCGAATGTTGAATATTGATTGAGGTCAATTATTACGTAATCCCATCTATGTATTGAGGTAAAACACGTTCTTGTATTGAGTACATCCTTTACCTGCATACAGCTCTGTGGAACATCACACTCATACTGTACTCGCCCATGACAGTACTGCCCCTATACAAACTTTACCCAATGATGTTACTGTCAATGTCTGTTAGTAAGCACGGGCGATCTTCCTTATTATGGAAGTATGGAGGGTGTATTCGGAGGGAAACAGTGGAAAGAGTGGACTTTGCCCTAAGGCTTGGTGTGTAGTGAATTTCTGTAGTGTACGAAAGATATCCTGGATGCGCCTGTCTCCTTGACGATGCCGTATTTCTCGGGAGTCTTGGCGTTCAAATCATAACTGGTTAGGATCCAATTGAACTAGTTGCACAGCAAAAAGATCGCCATTTAGCCCTTTATCCGGTATCATCAGACACTATGTCAACCACTACGCCACGATGTTCACCTGTACCACCTGCTCGAAACCGTTCACTCGTCTGCAGGTATCACTGAATTGAATTGAATTGAATCGAATATTTATTAACCAAATGAGGTCCAGGCAAGTTAACAGATATAAAAAAGTTGGACTATACATTTGGCGAGATTAAAACCCCAGGGGGCTTGTTCTATCCCAGAATAAGTTACACAATGTCATAAAAAAAAGAGCAAAAGGCGCTGTTAAATACAATGGTGAAAAATATAGACCTTAGAGAGCTCATATAATCAATTTATATAGAATACAGAGACATAATATAATATAATATAATATATACAATTTTTCAGGAGAAGCTATCTTACAAAAGATGAAAAGTGGTATGAGTCTCCCACCCACGTCACAATCCAGGTATGGCATGTCGCCTTTGGCACACCGGATGTCGTCAACGTTGAGCCCGGTCAATACTGAGCACCGTTGTGATATGACTGAAACATTGATGAAAACGACGTTAAATCATACTCACTCACTCACCACCACCCACTATAGCTTTACGACCGATACACACTTGCTAAATCGCCTAAACCTACCCCTTTAAGAAGCCATGGACGAATGTGAGGATCGTGTCGATTCGATAAACGGGTCAGTCATTTGAGACGCCATCAACTGTATTCATGGAAACGCACGCTTGAAGGATCGATTCCACCCATTCATCTTTCAGCCAGTATAGCTGTATGACTTACAGAAAGACATTTGATCGCTTGGATCCTTTACGCTGCCATGAACGTGCACGCCATGGGGAACCCACGCATCCATTTGAGGATTATGGACAATTCTTCAAAATCTCGAGTCAACTGAGACGCCATCAGAGTTTCGTCCATGAACGACACCCCGTTTCGGAGACACTTCGAGAGTTGGAGAGCACGTAGAAGACGGCATCGACCCAACGCATCAGGGTGGAGAAGCTGATTCCCCGACCACTCCACTCTCCTTCAATGCATGAGGACCGGTTATGATGTGGCCCTATGTGCAGCGCGGAACTTCTGCGATAAGATCTTGGGTCAGGTGCTGGACGATGTCGAGGGCCACGTTCATTTCGTGGATGACCTCGTGAACGTAGCCAGTGAAGAGTTGTCCGAGCCACCCCCCCCCCCCCCCCGCCCTCCCAACTCCACCTTGGCGAGGGAGATGCAACGCCGCCACAGGTCAACGGTCCGACAAAGTTTACATCGTCAGCATCTTCTGTGAGATATCTACAGTTTACGCCTTGTCGAACTCTTTCGTCTACACAGCTATGTCGAAGCCATTTTTAAGGATGAAGCCCTCGCCTTTTACCTGGAAATAGTCTTCGGGCACATCTTACGCCATAGCAACATCGTACATCGCAGGAACCAATTGTGGCCCAACTTGTTATCTTTATATGGCGAGATTCGTTTCGTACCCGAGGCTCGCCATCAGTACAAATCATTGTGATTGTAGTTTGTGACTGTGGTAAGCATGGTGGAGAATAAAGCGTTTGGACGGCGTTAAGAACTTGCATTCTACTGACAGTTTTCTCGTTGGGCCGGTCACATAGTTTATCCCTTTTCATCAGATGACTTAATAGCTCATTGCTCACGGATATTTTGAATAATACTGCTCAAGCCGGTGCTATGGGCTGTGAGGTCATATCATCATAACATTGATGTTCACATAAACAGCTACACTCAAAGCGTGGCTGAAATACAAGTCCTCACAGGGATCATGTTTAGTTCTTGTGTTTTTAGATAGGCAGTCAGAATGATTGCCTGTGGGGTCATATGACTTCTTTTCAGTACTCCGGCGTCTTTTTCCACCACCTGGCGTTTAATTACGATGGGATTGTCTCCCATAATTAACTCTCAAACTTTTCTGAACCAGTACAAACAGGTCTAAACCAGTCCCATTGTGTACGTGTTTGGTCTCAGGTTTTCTATTCTCATGACAGCTGTTAAGTTGAATACTGTATTCACAATGCACACCGAATAATACCTCAAAGGCCCTTCTGCACCAATGCTCGAGTTCGCATGCCCGCGACATAATTTGACGGTCAGGACACGACGAGAGCTGCAATAGGACACGAAGCACGTCATATTTGGATCCAGTAGGACCCACATTCCGCAGAAACTCCCATGGGCATCCGAAAATACTCTTTTTCTAATAGCCTCGGGTGCGCATGCGCGTATCACTGGGTCTACGACGATCAAGACCCTTCTAGAGCTTCACTAGAAGTCCACATTGGACCAAAAATGCCCACACCTCGCGTATCACTTGACGTACCATTTGCGTACACTTCGCCATCCATAAGATGGCTTGCGAATCGTGTGTCTCCATTATCGCGGAGCGATATCCAGTACTTTACCGGATTCTGTTCGGCCTTCATCCGGCGGAGAACAGACCCGAGAAATCTGATAAATTACAGGTTTTCATACCACTTCTGAAACAGATATTGCCTTGGCTTACAAAATATATAGGTATGTATAACTTTCGTATCATCCCAGTGGTGTGGTGGATCTGAAATTTTGAACAAGTAGTTCATCACATGACTCGAAAATGGCGAGTTACGTTGGGGTTACGTCGGTAGACTTTAGCTGATTGGCTGACGAAGTCACGTGGTATTGATTTATGGAAATTCCCTCCTGCAGTTGCCGAAAGTAGGCTCAACATGGATACACACGATCCCAGGGTCAGTCTTAACGCGTATAGATGACCGAGATGGTTACAGGTTGTTGACGTACAACAGAACCATGCCCACTCCTACTCCCAGGGGTGTATGACCGTATCTGCGCTCCATACTGAGCGTATGCCCAAAGTGACGTCCAAGTCACATAATGGTCAGGACACTGTATAACTACACAACAAGAGCGTTCCATAAAATCATCACGTTGGACGCATTATGACCCAAATATTTCCCTTTACACACGTCACAAGCCAGATCGCACTTGCGCATCCATTCCAACTCACACTGCGCTTTCTGTACTACTCATAACGTCACCGATGACTTTACAGTTACTTAACCTCTCTGGATTCACTCCATGATTCACACGCGTCTCGAGGGTCTCCATGCCATACGTACCACTAGTTGGCCCTTTATGTATAGCGGTGTAGGAAGGCGCCCAGTCCCCTACCGGTATATTCTCTTTCTCTACTACTCCCTGTGTGCGATTGCGCACAATGACGTCACAGTGTCCAGGACACAGTATGAGTCATAACGAGCACTTTCATAGAACAAACGCACACATTGGACCAGTGTATACACTCGTTATACACACACGCACTCATTCCATCCCGATCGGCTTTGTCTGCTACACTACAGATGACGTCCGAAAATGCGGTTTCTCTACTACTGACCCGGAGTGTGCATGTGCGCCATAACTTTACAGTCTCACCCTCTCAGTCTTGTTCTACACAACGAGAGCTTCAATACGATACCATGGATGTATTTATAGCCGCCTATCCCAATTGTCGACTTAAGGATTTCCGCTGGTGGTAAATCAAAATAATTAACTTTTTGAATAATGTGTGTTGTTGCATTCATAATTGTGTAATATGAGAAAAAACACAGAAAAAAATATAGGTTGGTGTGCATTTTTTACCTTTAGGCAACGTTAAGTGGACCGACCCATGCTCAATTTGATAACCCAGAAATCATAGGGAATAGCCCTAGTTTTGAAGTATATTCATGAAAAATTCATATAAATAGTATTTAACTTTTTCTTAAATTCTAACTGTTTGCAGATAATCACAATGTCTATCAAAATTTATCAAATTGGATGGATGTTGGTGTGCAAAATTCTCGGCTAGAAGGCTTTTAAAAGAAATCCCTATATCTTAACCTAGGAAAGGGAGATAACCCAATAGGAAAAACAGGCAAAATGTCTGCCAAAGCCAAAAACCACCAGCGGACATCCTTAAACTTCAAAAGCAGGGTTCTAGAGATGAAAAGTTTACTCAGAATTTGGAAGTGGAGAGATTTGTCATATTTAGGTAAAATAACAGTAATCAAGACTTTGGTATTACCAAAAATCAACCATCTGCTGTCCACCTTACCAACTCCTGAACATAGCATTCTTGAGCAAATAGAACAGATATTCTTTAATTTTGTATGGAAAATGGAAATAAGGAGAAGAGAAAAACAATGTTTGGAAGTTATTCGGATGGAGGGCTGCAGATAGTTGATATATTTGCATTTGCTAAAAGCATGAAAATATGTTGGATGAGAAAACTGTTATTTCAAGATGCTAGTTGGACAATTTTTCCTAAAAATTATTTTAATGATGACTATTTAGTAATAGGATCAGAATATAGTAAGAATGTTAGTAAAAATATCAAAACTCCTTTTTGGAAAAATGTTCTAGAGAACTGGTCTGAATTTGTAAAGTCGTTTGAATGTACATGAAGATCCTTTTGAAGATATCAGGATTCAGCCATTGTGGTACAATACGAATATAAAATTTCCATCTACACATTGATACACAAATGGAGTCCGGTTTGTCGGTGACATTATTAATGAGAATGGACAGTTTTATAATTTTGTGGAGTTGAAATAGTTATATACAATACAGGGAGTGTATCTTAACTTGAAGGGTCTAATTTCAGCTATATCAAATCTATGAAAAAACAATATTGAATATGTGTAACCCACAAATCCCAACGGTCTGCCGCCCAAAACCGGTCTCTATCTTGCTGTCTAAACTTAAGGGATGTAAAAATATATACACGTATCTTTTGGGTCCAAATGTCGATAGAATTTGGGAAAGTAAATGGGCTGTGGTTTTGACAATCTCTTCACTCCAGAGTGGTGGAAGAAGGTATACTTTCCATTTCGAACAACAGTAGAAAGTAAAATGCGAAGCTTCCAATTTAATGAAAAGAAATTTCTGTATAAAAAAAGTAAGTTGACACCGACCTCATTGTAATGACAAACCAGAAGTCATGTTGCACCTGTTTGTTGAGTGTCCATATGCTGAACAATTGTGGCAAGAACTAAGTATTTGGATAGAAGCAGGTTGTATATCTTACCAAGTTAGAAATAATTTTTGGTGCTCCTGAAAAACCCATAGTTATAAATCATATGATATTGACTACAAAATATTATGTGTACAAGTATAGTATGACAGGAAAGTTGCTCAATAGAACTGCTTTGTTGAATTTGATAAAAAGTATATATACGATGGAAAAGAGTATTTCATTAGAAAAAGAAAAAGAAGCGTTTTTCTATGGTAAATGGGGCAATTTTATAAATGTCCTCAAATGATTGTAATCACATTGTAACTATGTTGAACATGTGGAAATCAACGAATTATAAAAAAAATAATAAAATAAATATTGAGAGCGAAACATTTTCAATGATCCCAGATCGTAGATTTTCTAAGATTTGTGACCAGTACGTTGAAGGATGGTAACTGCCTGCGACGAAAGAGATGCAGCGTTCGTTTATGCATGTTTTGCCTAATTGGGCATACGTGTGATAAAACCATGCATTCATGCATTGGATAGTTCAATCTTTTCTGTGTTGAAGTTTAATAGGTGCCACCTTTTCTCACATTTGCTTTATTTTATTGTATATATAAAAAAAAAATCTTCCACTGTACGTAAATTCTGTACCGTATGTATGCTAGTTTTATCGTATTTTATGTTTAAATTTATGTGCATTTGTACTCGTCACTTTGTAATGTTTTTTAATGTACAAGGTATATCACTTTATATATCTATATATTTTAGTTTTTTCATCATCCAAATCTGGGTGCGATAAATTCTAGTCAACATTCTATTCTATAACTTTCTGCAGTCGCTTCGCTCAATGCTTGAAACAAAAGTCCCGTTAGCATGATCTCCCTTGGACGCGATTACGGCGTACACCAGGTGGCAGTGTGAAATTTTTGGCGGGAGATAATGTCAGACGTGCTGACGTCTCTGCAGAAACCCAGATTCCTTTGGGCAGGTTGTGTAATTCTACAAAATACTGCAATATTTTAACCAGTTTCACTCACTTTTTTACGTGCACGTAGGGTAAGTATCTTGATAATGCAAGGCACGAAACAAACCAGTGGCCCTGGCAATTGCCAGCCTCGGATCCCATCTCAGTCTCAGACCAATTTTTGCTAAAAACTAAGTTCCACAACACTCAACAGGGCCGTATACACTGTGTGACAACGAAGGGGCTAGTTTAACAAGCTAAACCCTACCGACATTTCATTTTGTGATATTGGAAATAGCCGTTGAATCGAAATTTTCTATCGCAAAAGTTTTATATAGATAGTTTTTTGCCTTCTGAAATGCTACCCAGATAGGGAATTTCTGTCCTGTACTAGCTGTAGGATAGCTCTGGTATAGCCTTGTTCTATACTACGTGAGAACAACGCTATGGCTGTAAACCAGTCACCAGATGGAGCTGTTGGGGAAAATGCTGTACGGGCAATATTTGCCGAACCAATTGACCATAACCAATAAAATAATTCGATTCTATGTCCACTTACCTTTCATAAAAACACCTTGTTTATCAGCGACTGTCCATTTTTAGTATTACAAGACATCTAAACACGGACGAGGGGGGTAAAACTGTCCGCATCGCCGTTGTGCGTGTAGTGTTTATCGCGAGTTGTGGCGCGTAATCAGCGTTCTGATCGATGGAAGATGTGAGCTTGTCGTGGCCGAAGTAGTTAGAGTGTTTGACTCTGATCCGGAGTGCTACAGCTGGCGTGGGTTCGCCCCTCGCCAGTGACCGCTTACATATATACTCGCCTATTCACAAGGCGCTGGACTGATTCGGTGTCCAGGGTAATATGGACTGATGGTGGAACTAGTTGCTACGCTAGACCTTCGCCAGCGGAGGCACTTGGGGAATAAAGTACCTGGGTGTCTTTCAGTGACCGCTATATAAATTCACTCACAGTAGTACATCGCATACACCGCTAGGAAGCTCACATGGTTAGGCTATCACAGCACTTTCAGGATAGTAGTTCGTCCAGTTGTAGAATTGTGTAAATGTTCACTTCACAGCACGATAGTTGAGCTATAAATGTTGAGTGGTTCCAATTGATTGTATATTAATATGTACTCCTATACGGTGGTGCTCCTATATAGAGGAGGGATTTACCCACTGAACTGAACTGAACTGATGGCGGCGATGTGGACAGTTTTACCCCCCTCGTCCGAGTTTAGATCTCTTGCCAAGCTCAAAATGGACAGTCGCTGATAAACAAGTTATTTTTATGAAAGATAAGTGGACATAGAATCGAATTATTTTATTGGTTATGGCCAGTTGGTTCGGCAAATATTGCCCGTACAGCATTATCTGGTGACTGGTTTACAGCCATAGCGTTGTTCTCACGTAGTATAGAACAAGGCTATACCAGAGCTAGCTGTAGGAGTGTAGCCAAGATTAAAGATTCGTCTTCAATCTTGCACCGGCTTTTTCACACTGGGCGATTCCAAACAGTATTTTGGGTCAAAAACTTGAACTTTTGTCTTCGATGTAAACCTATAAACTGGCATAACACAATTTGTGATCCTGCCATATTAATTTATTCCTTTTCAAACTGAAAATCATGAAATTTTGCCCTGACAAATACCTGACAACAGCCTCCAGATTGCTCCAAAGTGTGGGAAATGAAGCTTAAAATTTCAAAATTCTAGGACCCCCTACCTAGGATGGAGGGTAATTCAGGGGTTGAAATATTTGTAAATGCTTTATGACCCAATGTCCCTCATGATAAAAACAACACTTCGGTCCACTATATAATTTTAGCTAGGAGCCATCAAATTTCCTATCTGTACCAGTACTAGAAGTATCTCGTGCATTATAGATTGTTTTTTATTCAAATAAAAAAATTAACAAAAACAAACTGAAAACAATGTATATATTTGTGTCTTGTTTTATGTGATATATTATGTAGTTATAGATATATTTGAAAATTAACTAACCACTCGCAGGTATCTTTAATAGCTAATTCGATCCTGTTGAGAGTAGAATGCATTCTACAGAGATGTGAAATGTTGAAGTTCTTCGGCTGGACTCGGTGACTATAGTTATGTTCGATAAGTTGACTGAAACTCCATCACAACAGCTCACAATGCAAGGCCATCCAGATCCCCCCCCCCCCCATGAAAACTGAGAAAAAACTTTTTGGAAAGAGATCAGTGAACCCTGGGATTCCACATAATCCCTTAAAATGATATGTAAAATGAACAAATGTGCATTATGTCATTAGAGTATCAATACGTAGGTGTATTAAACAAACCATCTATTTATTTGATTTGTGAGCATACTATTAATGTTGGAGTTTGAATATGTATCTAAAATCAGACGTGTGTTAAACCAGAGTCCGGCATAAGGTGTGATAGTTTTCAATATTGATGTATGCTTATGCGAAACCTAAATGAAAATAGAACCATGAATCTGTATACATTATGTTCCGATTTATTTCCGGGAAAACGCTTGGAACTCTGCGGTGATCTAGGACCCCGGATCCCCCGGCATCTAGGCAGCCACTGGACCCTTGTTTGTGGGACTGAAGATTCGCTTTAATTTCAGCTTTGTCTAAATGAATCATATCAGTATCATATTGGTTTCTGATGTTCCCTGACATAAATGTCATCGTTTTGTATGTGTTAAATATAACTAGAAAGTCCAATGGATTCAGGCATGAGGTGTGATTGTTTTAATATAGATGCCTGCTTATGTGAAACAAAAGTGAAAATAGAACCATTAATAATACATTATGTTCAGATTTATTTCTGGGAAAACGCACAGAACGGATCTCCAGCGATCTAGTAGGACCCCAGAGCTTCCGGGGCCTGGGCAGTCCCTGGACCTTCGCCTGTTAAGCTGTGAGGATTCACTTACTTTAGCTTTGTGTAAATGAATCATATCAGTATCATATTGGTTTTTATTGTTCCCTGAGGTGTGATTTTTCACTATCGATGCACGCTTATAAATGCGAAACAAGCGTGAAAATAGAACCATAAATCTGCATACAATTTGTTCAGATTTATTTCAGGGAAAACGCTTAGAACGCATCTCCGGTGATCTAGGACCTCGGAGCCTCTGGGGCCTGGCTGGGTGAGCCCCGGACCCTCCCCTGTTGGGCTGTGATAGTTGACCTCCCCTCCCCTGCTCCTATGATTTTTTCTGGATCCGCCCTTGACGCCATCATAGAATTAAATGAAGTTATGGGTATAAATTATTCATTCTGTCAAATTCTTGTCTGATTTAGATACTCGTGTACATACCCATCGATCCATAGAGTTGATGGAAATGCATTGTTACAATTCAAATTTGCAATGAGTTTCTTCCATCATGTATGATACTAATGCCCGTGACATCTTTGAAGCCAGTGTGTATTTTATCCGTACTTATTCTCATTTTTAGCTCATCCGGGCTGAAGGCCCGATGGGCTAATGTCATGGCCTGATTGTCCGTCGTCCGTTGTCCGTCGTGCGTCGTCCGTAAACATCTTCTTCTCTGAAACCGCTTGGCCGATTAAGCTGAAACTTGGCATGCATGTTCCCCACAATGAGTACACCAGAATTTGTTCATGCGGTGTCGATTCGATTTTAAATATGGCTGCCATGGCAGCCATCTTGAATTTGCCAGTGAAATCTTGTCATCATTATTTTTTGGTAACTACTTCATGGATCTTTCTCATATATGGTACACCAATTCCCCTTTGGGTCTAGTTGTACAACATGTATACTTTAGTCCAATTTGAATATCCAATATGGCCACCAGGTGGCCATCTTGGATTTCCCCATGAAACATTGTTATCGCGATTTCTCAGGAACTACTGCATGGATCATTCTCAAATTTGGTACACAGATTCCCCTTGGGGTCTAGTTGTGCAAAATACCTTTTGTGGTCTGATTCAGAAATTCAATATGGCCACCAGGTGGCCATCTTGGATTTCCCGATGAAACATTGTTATCGCGATTTCGCAGGAACAACTGCATGGATCTTTCTCAAATTTGGTACACAGGTTCCCCTTGGGTCTACTTGTGCAAGATACATTTTCTTCTTCGATTCGAAAATCCAATATGGCCATCAGGCGGCCATCTTGGATTTCTCCTTGAAACATTGTTATCGTGATTTCTCAGGAACTACTGCATGGATCTTTCTCAAATTTGGTACACAGGTTCCCCTTGGGGTCTAGTTGTGCAACATACGTTTTGGGATTTGATTCGAAAATCCAATATGGCCACCAGGCGGCCATCTTGGATTTCCACATGAAACTCTGTTATCGCGATTTCTCAGGAACTACTGCATTGGTCTTTCTCAAATTTGATACACAGGTTCTCCTTGGGGTCTAGTTGTGCAAGATACCTTTTCTGGTCCGATTCGAAAATCCAATATGGCCACCAGGCAGCCATCTTGAATTTCCCTATGAAATTTTGTTATCGTGAATTCTCAGGAAATTACTGCATGGATCTTTGTCAAATTGGATACACAGGTTCCCCTTGTGGTCCAGTTGTGCAAAATACCTTTTTTGGTCCATTTCTAAAATCCAATTTGGCCGCATCTTGAATTTTTCATGAAACTTTATCATGAAATCTCAGGAAATTACTGCATGGATCATTTAGTGTTCAGGGGGGGACAACACAAGTTAGAAACTCATCTACTGCAGTTCTTCAGTAAGCTACTTTCTCCAGTTACAGCCAGATGAGCTACAATGCCGTGGCACTATCTTTAAGTTTCAACATGACTGCTTTGTCTTACCTTCCACAGCACCAATCCAAAGTTTACTGTGGGATCACCTGTACTGGGTGAGCGATGGCAGCTGCAGCCTCATCAAGTACTCACTGGCGCAAGCAAGGGAATTCCATCTACACTACAGCCCCTGATTCTCTCAGTCCAGTCCTTCGTAAGGAAAGGCTGACAAATGCGTTGAAGTGCTACAACAAAGCCTTCCATCTCAGCCGTGATGTGATGGAAAAATCCTCGGCTGCTAAGAATGTCGGAATGGCCGCTTGGAAACTTGGAAATGTATTACTGGCGAGAGAGGAGAAGATGACCCTGTTGCTGTATTACTTCAAGGAGGCTCTGAAGCACTTCAATATAGCACACCTGTCTGGTGAGTCCAGGTCCGAGGACTGGAAACAGAACATCGCCACCTCCATGCAGAAATGTTTTCAGGATTTCCACGTTATGGTAGACCCCATGGATATGGAGGAGCGTGCCATGGTGTTTGAACAAGTCGTTGGGTACCTCACCGTGAAACACCTGAAGGGAGACTTGTTGGTCGAGATCGTCAACTTGATATTTCACATCGGTGTAACAGCTCTGCAAGCGGGGAACCACAAGGAGTGTATGCGGCGAATGAAGGACTGTTACCACCCTCTTGAGGAAGCCCGTCGTCTCAGCCATGGCAACGAGTCGATGCAGACTGAAATACGAGTCCTTGATGCTGATATCTACATGCATTATGCTATAGCTGAGTCTATCCAGGCAAGGAAAACGGGTGAGCAAAACTTATTGAGCAATATATTGCAGCTGTAGCATTATTTTATCAGTTGATTCAATTTGTATATGGGCAGTTTATTTTACAGCATAAGAGTGTGAGTTCCTCTGGTTTTGTACTTTGTGATATCTTAAACAAGTACACTTTGTCATGTTTTAGACTGCAGAGATGTGTGTGGTCTGTTGAAATTCAAATACTCTCATACCATAGATTAATATGTTAATTACATGTATCAATACTAGTGGTAATAGTATTATTTTTCTTCAATTGCCAATATCGAAAATTGTTCATTCAAACACACCTTTTCTCCTGTGAATTTCAGATATTGTGTAAATAGTACTTTTAAGTAATCATTTATGGCTCCACGACTTGCCTTCTTGCGGTGATAATAATGGTATCTTACTCTAAAAATTTCAGGTGACCAGCTGTTGGAGCATGTGTTGAAGGAAGAGGAGAATGTAAACATTGATATGGTCTGGGAGGTGATTGACTGGTACAAACAGGCCATACTACTGACCAGGGAGAATGAAGTAGAAATGGAGGCCATAGCTCTCAGTCGTCTGGGCAGTGTTTTCCACAAGGTACTCAAGCTTAACTGGCGGGCCAAGAACTTCTTCATGGTGTCTGTCCAACTGGCTGCTTCACTTCATCCCAGAATATTCAATCAAGAGGGTAGGTATTAGTTCAGTCGGTGTAACTTATATATACTTGTACATCTAACACTGGAGGTATGATCAAAGTTTTCGCTCCCACCAAATAATGGGAGTCCATGTCTTGGCCTGATCTCCCAGCTGCACATGTTGTCCCTACACCAATCAGGGCCCAATTGCCCCCTGACGCCAGAGTAGCTAAAGGGGGACTATAGTATTGGGATCCGTCCTTCTGTCCGACTTCATTCCCGGACAATAACTTCTGAAAAACTGAAAGGATTCTTTCAAATGTTGTATGTTGATACCTCGCCTCAAGATCTCACTTGAGATTGTTTTTCACACCAGTCCACCTATAGGTGATGCCACCCAGGGCCAATTAAAAATTTTGTTTCCGGACAATAACTTTTAAAATTTGGTGTGTGGGTACCTCGTCTCAAGAATTTGCTTGCGATTGTTTTTCATGTCGATCCTCTTACAGGTGGCATCAAGTTTAAATTTTGTTTCTGTACAATAACTCGTTGTGCACACCGCAGGTCATGGTAAGAATAGGCCTCAGCTCTTTAGACAGCTTGTCGTAAGAGCCGCGACTAACTGAGGCACCCGTGGGGTTCCCGGGTGTAACAGGGAATAGGATCTCACCCGTGTGGTTCCCAGGTGTGAAAAGGAATAGGACCCAACATTGTGATATGACTGAAATATAGTTGAAAGCGACATTAAATCATATTCACTCACTCACTCACCCAAGTTAAAATTTAGTTTCCGGACAATAACTTTTGAAAACCTGACCAGATTCTTTCCAAATTTGGTATGTGGGTACCTTTTCTCAAGATCTCGCTTAGGATTGTTTTTCATGCTGATCCGCATCATCTGTGGGCCAAGTTGAAATTTCTTTTCCGGACAATAACTTTTAAAAAACTGACCGGATTAGGACAAATTTGATAATTGTGCATTCCTTGTCACTGTATCTGACTTGGGATTGCTCTCCATGCCGGGTACTGAATGTTCCGGTTCCAAGCCAAATCAGGTGTTTCAATGTCTGTGCACACTCTGGTTTACATTTAGTCTTTAATTTGGGCACTCATTCACAACATGGAGCCTAGCAAGACATAGTGAAATAGGCAATATGTATTAATATTGGTTTCAACATTTTCAGAAAAGAATTAAAAAACAAAAAGTTTCTTTTTTTACCCAGTTGCCCAATTGGGTGACCAAACTCATTATTCTTTTTATCGAGCAACTAATTTAGAAGATCTTTTTGGTCAGGTGAGGGAGCTAGGACTGTGTCTTGGGTTATTAGAGAGAAATCAGTTTGTTGCATAAGTTTTAAGGTGTGTATGTTGTAATGTGTTGAATTACTAAGTTGTTAACTTGAATAATTAGAGTTTTGTTTGATCGTTGCAAAATAGCTGAAATATTACTGAAGGCGACTTAATTCCCTCTCTAACAGATAAAAAAAAAAATATGGCTTGAATGAGTCGCTGCCCATCTACCACAGTTTATTCTATGTAGATGCCTAATGTGAACAACTCTCAGTTTTGAGACACCTATGCACAATTGACCCTTTTGCAGGGTGTTGGGTGCTTAGAAACTGCATATCATTTGGCCCCATGGGTCTTCCGGGGATCGACCTGGGATGTTGTTGTGCACACCGCATGTCATGGTAAGAATAAGCCTCAGCTCCTTAGAGAACTTGCCATAAAGAGGCGACTAAACTGAGGCATCTCTGGGGTTCCTGGGTGTGAAACGGAATAGGACCCCACCCGTGTGGTTCCCAGGTGTGAAAAGGAATAGAACCCAATGTTGTGATATGACTGAAATATAGTTGAAAGCGATGTTAAATCATATTCACTCACTCACTCGGGTATCATTTGAAATCAGTCGCTATCTTCAGCGTGACTGCACTGAAATGCTAACACAAGACCTCATTTCCACTCCGTTCTGACATTGGAAATGATTTCAATCCAGTAATCTACTGATACATGTGCCATTTGTTGTGGGAATTAAGTTATCCGGCCAATGGTCCTGAAATCTGATGATGTAGGCCCCCAACATCCATGACAACCCTTATAAAAAAGTACCATGGTTATTACCATGGTAAAAACCATGGTAAAAACAATAGTGTTTTGGGCATGGTATTTACCATGGTATTTACCATGGTACATACCATGGTATTTACCATGGTACATACCATGGTATTTACCATGGTACATACCATGGTATTTACCATGGTATTTACCATGGTACATTACCACGGTATTTACCATGGTAACTACTGTGGTAAATACCATGGTAATGCACCACACCATGGTAAAATGGCCAAAACACCATTGTTTTTACCATGGTAATAACCATGGTATGTTTTATAAAGGAGCGCCATACAGTTACAGGGCCTGATCTAGACTTTTAGTTTGGGCACCCTTACCTGGCGTAGAGTGTGATAAGTTATAGTGAAATAGGCCGCGATGTGGGACTGTCGAAGCCCATGGAAGCTGTGGGAGTATTGAATGGTCTAAATACAGCCTGATAACTTAATATTTGGCAATAGTAATTGCATTAATATAGGTTTCAGCCTGTTCAGAGGGAATTTGCTAACAAATTTTTTTTTTTTTTTTTCTCATTTGGGCGCCCAAATTCATGGCGCCCAAACCCGTTATAACGGGTTCAAAAACGGCCTGGATCAGGCCCTGAGTTATCTGATTGGTCAATAAAGTGTGATGGCGCCTTGTTGATTGGCTGGATTTCAATCCAAGTAAAATACCAATCCTTTTAAGCTGGAATTAAACAAAACAAGCTCCATTCCATAGGTGTAAAATTATATCATCAGCAATGTGTTTTCATTCATGATGAGCAACAATGGTAGTGAAACGGTGAATAAAACACAAGAGGAATGACTTAATATACGATAGACTTTGTTTAAACTGAAGGGTTACTATTTAAAACTGCATGCGCGCAATACAATAGATTTTAAGTAAACTGTGTTACTATAATAATGTTTGTAGTCTCTTGTCTTGTCTCCTCTTCAGTGTCTTGGCCACGTTGTTGAGTTACTCTTGCATGCAATAATGCACCTCAGCCACAGTTTTTTCTTTAAAAAACTTCTGCACGGTTTCTGCAAAATTAAAAACATGAAACATCAATAATTTGATGAACGCAGGATGCACAGTTCTTAATATTTCTGAGTTTGGAAATAAGGCTCATGGAAAAAATATCATCATTTGCTGTTTATATTTAAGGTACATTACCATTTTCACAATGTAACCATTTCAAAGAGAAATCCCCTTCTTTGCTGAATTCTAATCGCATGAAATAGGTCATGCTCTACTGCATAGAACATGTTGCGTGCAACTCGAATTGTATGACATATATGTTCATGTTGCAACACAGTCGATCAACTTCAACAATTTGTGACTAGAAGTCATACCGTGAGAACTCATCTTTAGGAATGCTATCAAAACTAAAATTCTGATTACAACTGCATGATCGGTACATGTTGTCGATGGGCATTGCAAATTGAGGGTGTAAGTAGTACAGCTGCAGAAATGAAAAAAAACCCATACAGGTAAGGTTTTTTTATTATGCTGATCACAGCGCCCAATCAGGGCAGATACAATTTACTACACGGGAGATAACTCCTGTATTGATTTACAATGATTGAGATGAGCTAAACAAACCAGGAATAATACCCAGTGACCATAACATGGTCATAACGAAACAGGAACCGACGTAATGGAGTAACCATACACATAACAGCGAACCAGTGACAGGTTGAAATCCTTGATATACTTACTCGTAATTTGGTCTATTTCTCCACGGTCCATAGGTGGCTGAGTTGGTAAGCCACCAGCTCTCCTTCCGCCAGTCACTGAATGAGCGGCAAGGTACTCATCTGGGTATAAGCCATGTAGCAAATCATTGGTCATCTTGCTAGCATCGTTCTTTGTGATGCTGTTAACAAGGCTTTGTGGTATTGAAAACTAAAAAAAGACAAAAAAAACAATATAGATGGCAACACAAATTCAGGAAAAACGCAACTCAAGAAATTTGATTACTTAGCTTCGCTAAATCTTCACTAATAATATGACAGTAGGTTAATAATTATGGAATAGGTTGCCATAGGTTACCAGTGTAGATTTGATGGCAACCTCACAGAATCTAGTCACAATTTCGGACACTTTTGACCCTTCCGTAAATTCAATGAAGACAAGCTACATGCTGTTTTATATCATATCGTACTTGATTTATGGAGAACTTAATTGTGCTTTAATTTGTTGACATGTAAATGTCCTTATTAAAAATCACCTCCTATGCCTAATTAGAGTACTTACCACGTCATGAAGGGTCCAATTTACGCCTCGCTGCATCCTGTTTGTAGTAATCAGTCTCTATTGATAGGACGATAGGCTATTGTGAGAGTGCAAATGGGACGAATGTACCCTGCTAAACAATGGCTTGGGTAGCCAGGATAATCGCTCGCTGCCTTGCTCCTCGCTGTGCCATAGAGCGCTCCAGTCACAGTGATGCCTTGATGTTGATCTAACTTCCGCATTAATCTGTGTGAAGGACTGGTCTCAGTGACGGCGTGGGGCACTTCCATTACTGTTGATTTAGGAACCCTAAATTAACGCTAGAATCTCACTCAACTTTATCACGAACAGTAATCCATTCTGTCGTTTTACAAGAGGACTGCATGGTCGGGTAACTTGTCCCATTACAGGTCGAAGAACTCGCGACAAAACAGACCAAACAAAAATTTACTTTTTCACCGCCATGTTTGTCGTAGCCTCGTTTTCGATCTCACACTTGACTCTCAATCGGAATCGATCGACCATTCGGAAAAACAACGGAAATCAACGAAGTATAGCAACAATAGCCTGACTATTAAAAGAGGGAATTTCATTTGAATCTTTATTAGAGTTGAATGTCGGAATATTAGAGGACATATTCAGTGGATAAACAGCCTGTTCGGAAAAATAAGACATAAAAAAATTCCCGGCCACGATGTCACTTTTTTTTGTCAGCCTGACTGTGCGTGTTGTTGTTGTTGTCTGAGAAGTCGAAATCCGACGTAGGATTTATTCGGCAACTAATGAACTGACAAATAGTTTTGATAAAATTTCTCCTGTATTAAAGTTTAGAAAACGTTTCAGTTTGCGTCACATTTCCCTATTCGTGGGATGGCTTTTCATCGAATCAAGGCCTGTGCCGTAGCTCTGCAGGGTCAAATTTTGCGGAGTTGAAGATGTTAATTCCTATTTCCGGGAACTACGGGGAAACTCTTCCCTTAATTGTTTATAATCCTTAATGCAGAGATGACAAACATGTTATAAGTCCCACTGATTCAAGCCAAGAAAATAAGAATGTCTTTTGTTCCAGGACAAGCATTCAGAGTACCCAATATCGATACATTTCTTTTCCGCCTCGTACCACGTGATGTTATTCGCCAGAGGTAAACGCAATCAGTATATTTTGTAAACATCATTTGTTTAAATATACCGTTTAATTCTAAGCCTTTCTGTCAGACATTCAACTTCATTCACAGGAATAACTTTGCATTCATGCATTTATTTCTCGTAAATTGAAAGCCTTCCCATGTTTTGTTTGTTTTTTTTTCACTAACAACAGTACGCAAAAAAAAATCAAGGAAATAATATTTTGGTTAAATAAGTTATACAGTACCATGGTTTTTGTTATGTACCGTGGTATTAATATTGTTCAGAATGGTTAACCATGGTATGTTAAGCCAATGCATTGTGCACCAAGGTAATTAGTATGGTATTACCATAGTGGATCAAGGTTAAGTTTAACCATGGTACATTGAACCATGGTACATCTGTACCATGGTATTACCAGGGATGCTACCATGCATAGTTGAACAGAGTAAACCATGGTACACTGAACCATGGTATTACCATGAAAACCATGGTACATTGAACCATAGTGCAAACTGTACCATGGTATTACCATGGTATTACCATGAAAATCATGGTACATTGAACCATAGTGCAAACTGTACCATGGTATTTACCATGAAAACCATGGTACATTGCACCATGGTACATCTGTACCATGGTATTACCATGGTATTACCATGAAAACCATGGTACATTGCACCATGGTACATCTGTACCATGGTATTACCATGAAAACCATGGTACATTGAACCATAGTGCAAACTGTACCATGGTATTTACCATGAAAACCATGGTACATTGCACCATGGTACATCTGTACCATGGTAATACCATGGTATTACCATGAAAACCATGGTAAAACCATGGTATTTTTTTATAAGGGAATTAAATGCCACTCCTATCCTTTAATGCAATGCAGGCCCCCAACATCCATGACAATTAAATCCCACTCCTATCCTTTAATGCAATGCAGGCCCCCAACATCCATGACAATTAAATCCCACTCCTATCCTTTAATGCAATGCAGGCCCCCAACATCCATGACAATTAAATCCCACTTCTATTCCTTGATTCAATTCAGGTCCCCAACATTCATGACAATTAAATGGCTACTGGAGATTGTTATACAATTCAATTAGCCTGTCACCTTCCTCATGTAATGTGTGGCATCAACTTATATGAAAGGTTCATCTGCTATCTTTTTAGTGTCTTTTTATGACTAATTAATTGTGGTAACAAATATTGATTTGTATTGTCTGATTCTTGGCCATTTTATTAATAATACATGTATACACTGTTCTTACAGATTGGTACAAGGAGGCTTCACAGACCCTGGAGAAATTCCAAAGGGAGGGTCGATGGGAGGAAGAGACTCGCTGGCAGAGAGAACGACGACAACACATGGAGGCACTGAAAGATGAACTTGCTGACCTCAGGGATCATGATAATGGGGACACCATAGAGTTCATGAGGCACGTATACAAGACATACCCGCCCAAAGACAAGCGACACAAGATGCCTGAAGTAGCCGGTCAGATGAACATGCAGAAGAAGAAAAAGTTGTTGCAAAAGGCGATCATCCATTATCACCCTGACAAAGTGGATGTGGAAAAGCACGGGATGAAATACAAAGTTTTACGTGAAGAGATCACCAAAATGTTCACACAAAAGTATGAGTGTATGAAATGTGTATGAGCATACTTCTGCTATTTATCATGGATAGCATGCAACACATAAACCATCATAATTAGTTCTTTCCATGATATTGTACATGTAGTTAGTTCATATTCTGGGCCAAAAACAGGCAATAGTTTGGTGCACCAATAGCAGAGTTTCACATAATACATGTATCTTCATATAGATCCAACATATATCAACTACATCAGGTAGAAATATGGTGCACTACATTATTGGCTACCTATGCATGCTCAGTGTTTTGTTTTTCTCTTATGGTGCTCTATGATCTGTTGAGATCACTTGGTTGTTCATGATAATCCTTTATTGCCCGGACACTGTGCTATGCCCTCCACATTGAAAGAGCCTCCCTAATCCTGGCATTGAATTAAACAGAAACCGAGAGAGAGAGTTAGTCGCGTGTACATACATGTAGTTGTAGTATATATAGTCAACAGTTGTGAATTCGTGTAACTAGACTGCCTAATTCATCATTCCAAGATATGTATACCGTTACCTCTTACAGAGGGTGCTCCTAGATGAAAAGGAGGGATTTCCGGAACAACAACATTGCCAAGCTGTCTGGTTGATTGTTACATTGTAACCAAGTGATCATTGTTTTGTTATGTGTATTAGTTATGATATGTAGATGTACAAAGGGGAAAAATCACGGAGGTTACAACCATTTGACTTTGCACATATACATGAAAAGGTTACAAAAAAGTTTTAGAAATCGTCCAATCTAGTGCTGCCAAATCTGAATGTTGGGTGTAATGGTAACTGTATACCGCAAGTTCACTATCAGGTCTATGTGGGCGATTTCACATCATGCAAATAATATTTGTGACAGTTATCTCACTCAGCCAGACGAGAAGAAAAGAACTAAACAGCTACACTTGTCCCTCATTGCAACAAGTCTCATTATAAGGCAGGCTTCAGTATAGTGCTGCCACTGATATGTCCCCCAGTATATAACTGCAGTATGTACGCTGCTGTTATAAAGATTCACTATAGTGTGACTCGCCTATAGTATGGTCCGTATTCTATCTCCCAACTGCAGCATTATAATGAGGGATAAGTGTACAACCCATTGGATTGGTATCCTGCCTACTGTATGGGACATGTTACAACTCTTTTCATTCACTTGATTAGTTAACAGAGCTAATGTACTCTCTCATGTAAGTAAATAAGAAAGTAACTAATTTGAGTGCAAATCAAACTCTGTGAACTACTCTAGTGAATGAAGCGGGTGGTTGGGTGGGTTCAGGTTCCTGTTGCTTCAATGCATTTTGCTGAGAAGCAACAGGAACTTGATAATGTGATGTCTAGCACTGTGATATCACTTGTCTTTATTGCACCATGTAAGTGTCCTGTCTGTGTCTTGTGCGCTGTACTCAGTGTTCTATAGTGTGGATGGAGGCCGAGGGTGTCTTTTTCCATGCTGCTTCAAAGATTTCTTCTTTGAAGTAGCAGGAACACAACTGGGCTGGGTGGTGCTTAGTTGGTTCGTCGTGATATAGCTGAAATATTGTTGAAAGCGACGTTAAACTCTATTCACTCACTCACTCTAGTGAATGAAAGGAAGTGTAAAATGTTCCACACAGAAGGTAGGATACCAATCCAGTGTGGTTGCAGCTGTAGGGTATTGTCATCTGGCCGAGTCGGCAAACTTTGAGGTAACATCACAAATGTTAATTACATGACTTGAATCACCCATGTGGTGAATCTTCATTATACTCTTCTTGTGACATTGTAAGATGTATCAGTTGATCTCCCATCATCTTCAAAATAAGCGAAAGCAGCAATGTTGCAAAGTTAAAACCATCATTCATCATGTGCAATAAAAAAACTGAAGGATTACTACCTTTGATCAGAGGTGAAACTTGAGCTTACATGTATAGTCTGAAAGCAGATCGTTGTAGTGCTAATTATGATCCTTGGTAAATAGAGGTATGAGAGTGATTGATTGATTTATCTGTGTATTCAGAGTGAAAAGTTGCACTAAAAGCTATGAAGTAGGGTTTATTTCTGATTTTTGATTGTACTTTCTATTGTGAAGCACTATAGATGGATTTTATAACTCTGAATCAAAGCAATTACATGTTACTAACAAAACCCATGCATGATTGATTTTATATGAACAATTTTTTTGTTTTTTTTTATAGGAAAATGTTTTTATTCTTTTTTCATTAAATAACTGATCAATATGTCAAGTTTTTATGTGGTAATAAGAACGAAGCAAACTCAGGGTCTTGTTAGAGCTTTAGGCAATTTTGACAAGATTATGTGAATGGTCTGGCGAAAATGTGATTATTTTTTTCACAGATTTAGGGTTTTTTTTGCAGTGTTGTATGCATGGGCAATGGGGATTGTCATAATATTTGAAGTAGGTTTGAAAATATGTGCAGCTTAGAAATAATGTTCCAGGAGATAGTAATTACAGAGATCTTGTGATGGTAATGTTTTATGAGAAAGTACTTGTGAGGGTAAAATGCCATGAGATAGATATAACATCCATGGTATGGCAAGATTTCACGAGATACTAGTCACAAAGCACTTGTAGTAATAAGTGTGCCAGCAGATATTAAATATAGATCTTGTATGGTAATGTGCCATGAGATAGTAATTACAAAGCTCTTGTTATGGTTATATTCCATGAGATGATATCAGAGCCGTTACAGTAATGCATATGAAGATGGTAATTACAGAGCTCGTTTGTTTATTGCCATATAATAGCGAGAAGAGAGCTCTCATGGTAATGTGATAGTAGGCCCAATTACAGTGCTTTTATGGTAATGTACTGTACCATAAGACAATAATAACAGTCATTTTGGTAATGTGCCATGAAGTAGTGATTACAGTGCTCTTATAGTAATGTGCTACAAGGCAATAATTACAGAGCGATGTTGGTAATGTGCCATGAGATAGTAATTACAGTGCTCTTATGATAATGTGCCACAATATAATTACAGACCCATTTTGGTAAGGTTCAATGGGATAGTGATTACAGTGCTGTTATGGTAATAATGCCACTAGAAAATAATTGCAGAGCCATTTTGGTAATGTGCCAGAAAATAGTAATGACAGTGCTTTTAGATAATGTACTGCAAGATAATAAATACAGAGCCATTTTAGTAATGGTCCAGGAGATAGTGAATACAGTGCTCTTATGGTAATGTGCCACATGATAATAACAGAGCCCTTTTGGCAATGTTCCATTGGATAGTGATTATGGGTCTTATGGTAATTTGCTACAAGATACAGTCATTTTGGTAGTGTTCCATAGGATTGTGATTACAGTGCTCTTGTGGTGATGTGCCACAAGATAATAATTACAAAGCCATTTTTGGTAATGTGCCATAGGATAGTGATTACAGTGCTCTTGTGGTGATGTACCACAAGATAATAATTACAAAGCCATTTTCGGTAATGTGCCATAGGATAGTGATTACAGTGCTCTTGTGGTGATGTACCACAAGATAATAATTACAAAGCCATTTTTGGTAATGTGCCATAGGATGGTGATTGAATTGCTTTCATGGTAATGTACAACAGGACAATAATTACGAAGCCATATTGGTTGGCCATGGGATAATTATCACAGTGCACTTATGGTAACTACCACAAGATAATTATTACAGAGTCATTTTGGTAATGTGCCATGGGATAGTAATTACAGTACTCTTTTGGTAATGGGTAAAAAGGCAATAATTACAGAGCTGTTTGGTACTGTACCTAGGGATCATGATAATAACAGTGCTCTTATGGTAATGTGTTGAAAGGCAATAATTACAGAGCTATTTTGGTAATGTACCAGGGAATAACAGTGCTGTTATGATAATGTGCCACAAGATAATAATTACAGAGCCCTGTTGATAATGTGCCATAATTTATCTTATAAATATTCTTATTATGGTAATGTACTATGGGCTAGCCAAGAAAGAGCTCTTTTTTCATGGTGATGTGCCATAACAGAGCATGTTAGTGCCCAATAAGGACAGATCCTACGAAGTGTCGAGAAATATTGAACTGGTGAGTAATTTGTCGGCTATATGGTATGGCTTTAAGAAAAATTTTCAGAGCTGGTAATTGATTTATTCAACTTGAATCAGTTCTGTAGAGGTATATTTCAATACTCTCTAAAAAAAGTTGAATGAAATTTCACTCAAGTAAAAGTGGAAATTGATCCCACTCAATACTTGAGCGAGATTTTCACTCAACTTGAATTACTTTTCACTCAACTTGATTTAAATGCACTCAACTTGAGTGACATTCACTCAAGTATAAGAGTGGAAATTGATACCACTCAAGTTAAGTGAACTTGAGTGGTTTTAACTAAAGTTGAGTGAAAAGTAACAAGTTGAGTGAAAAGTAACTCGAGTTTGAGTGAACAGGTACATATCACTCAAACTTGAGTGGAACAGTTCATTCAAGTTTTTGTAGAGAGTAAGAATCGCAGATAATTTCCATCTTTTTCTGTGGGCAGGTGAAATTTTGACCGATTTGTTGGAGATAAATGTATTCCTTGGACTGTTGGGCATGGTGTCCAGGATTATATTATTGAATTTTGGTTTTATATGCATTCATTTGTAGACCTACTTTTAATCTTTCTAAACAATATGCTTGTCTCTTCCTGTAATACTTGTGAATTTAAGTAACATTGAATCTTTCCATCCAGTTAGTATTATTTCAGATATGTTATATATTTTTGGAATATGTCCACTGGGAAATCCATTTTCAGAGCTGAGGATCTGACACAACCAACAATTATCAGTTATTTTGTGTTGTTTTCTTAAATGTTTCAGTGTCAATGTCAAATGGCCTTTTCTAATTGTGATGTATATGTAATTTAATGTCATACATGTAATTTGTTGTCTATTTTTATGTTGCTATGAATCAAAAGTTATGGAAAATGAGTAGATGTATACAGACATGCTGTAAATCTTCAGCCAGTTGCTCCAATATTCTGTATAAATGCATGACCAATACAGTATTATAAACTTCAAAATCATCCATGCGATAAGACCAACTATCTGATCAAATAACTGATCAATATGTCAAGTTTTTATGTGGTAATAAGAACGAAGCAAACTCAGGTCTTGTTAGAGCTTCAGGCAATTTTGACAAGATTATGTGAATGGTCTGGTGAAAATGTGATTATTTTATTCACAGATTTTTTTTTGCAGTGTTGTATGCATGGGCAATGGGGATTGTCATAATATTTGAAGTAGGTTTGAAAATATGTGCAGCTTAGAAATAATGTTCCACGAAATAGTAATTACAGAGATCTTGTGATGGTAATGTTTTATGAGAAAGTACTTGTGAGGGTAAAATGCCATGAGATAGATATAACATCCATGGTATGGCAAGATTTCACGAGATACTAGTCACAAAGCACTTGTAGTAATAATGATCCATGTGATAAGACTTCAATATCTTAAGATAGTAAATACAGAGTTCTTGTGATGATACTGGGCCATAAGATAGTAATCTTGAGTGTATGTGCAAAAAGATTGTGATTGTAGAGCTCTTTTGCTAATGTGCCAGGAGATCATAATTACTGAGCTCTTGGTATGGTAATTCGGAATGACAGGAGATTGGTTGAGTGGTTCTTTGTTGGTTCATCCTGATATGACTGAAATATTGTTGACAGCGATGTTAAATCCTATTCACTCACCCACTAATCTGCCATGGAGTAGTAATTACAGATTTCTCCTGGTAATGTGCCATTGGATAGTAATTATATAGCTCGTATCGTAGTATGCCAGCAGATATTAAATATAGATCTTGTATGGTAATGTGCCATGAGATAGTAATTACAAAGCTCTTGTTATGGTTATATTCCATGAGATGATATCAGAGCCGTTACAGTAATGCATATGAAGATGGTAATTACAGAGCTCGTTTGATTATTGCCATATAATAGTGAGAAGAGAGCTCTCATGGTAATGTGCCATGTGATAGTAGGCCCAATTACAGTGCTCTTATGGTAATGTACTATAAGACAATAATTACAGTCATTTTGGTAATGTGCCATGGAGTAGTGATAACAGTGCTCTTATATAGTAATTCGCTACAAGGCAATAATTACAGAGCCATGTTGGTAATGTGCCATGAGATAGTAATTACAGTGCTCTTATGATAATGTGCCACAATATAATTACAGACCCATTTTGGTAATGTTCAATGGGATAGTGATTACAGTGCGGTTATGGTAATAATGTCACTAGAAAATAATTACAGAGCCATTTTGGTAATGTGCCAGAAAATAGTAATGACAGTGCTTTTATGATAATGTGCTGCAAGATAATAAATACAGAGCCATTTTAGTAATGGTCCATGGGATAGTGAGTACAGTGCCCTGATGGTAATGTGCTACATGATAATAAGAGCCCTTTTGGCAATGTTCCATTGGATAGTGATTATGGGTCTTATGGTAATTTGCTACATTTTGGTAATGTTCCATAGGATTGTGATTACAGTGCTCTTGTGGTGATGTGCCACAAGATAATAATTACAGAGCCATTTTTATACGCCCGCCAAAAGGCGGACGTATTATGTGATGGCGTTTAACGTCCGTCTGTCCGTCCCCCGTGTCCGGTCTATATCTGGGACAGTATTCTATCTACAGTTCTAATTTTTGGTGACTGGATACCCTATGGGGAGACGATGTGTCACGTACCAAAATGAAGGTCAAGGTCAGAGGTCAAAGGTCACTGGCCTAAAAAACAGGAAATCACTGAAGTGTTCGTGTCCAGTCTATATCTGTGATCGTTTTCTATCCACAGTTGCAATTTTGTGTGAGTGGATACGCTAGGTGAAGACGATGTGTCGCGTACCAGAAATGAGGTCGAGGTAAGAGGTCAAAGGTCACTGTTGCCTAAAATCAGGAAATCATTGATCATTGACAGTTTTCTATCTACAGTTCTAATTTTTGGAGAGTGGATGCCCTAGGGGGAACGATGTGTTGCATACCAAATGTAGGTCGAGGTCAGAGGTCAAAGGTCAGTGTGACCGAAAAATCAGGAAATCATTAAAAATTTCTAATTTTTTGTGAGTGGATTCAATAGGGGGAAATGAAGTGTCACATACCAAAATATAGGTCAAGGTCGAAGGTCAAAGGTCACTGACCCAAAAATTAGGAAATTATTAAAAATAACATTTCTTTGTGTCGGTAGATGGTGATTGAAGTGCTCTCATGGCATTGTACCACAGGACAATAATTACGGAGCCATGTTGGTAATGGGCAATGAGATAATTATTATAGTGCACTTATGGTAATGTACCACAAGAAAATAATTCATTTTGGTAATGTGCCATGGGATAGTAATTACAATACTCTTTTCGTAATGGGTAACAAGGTAATAATTACAGAGCTGTTTGGTACTGTGCCTAGGGATCATGATAATACCAGTGCTCTTATGGTAATGTGTCACAAGGCAATAATTACAGAGCTGTTTTGGTAATATGCTACGGGATAGTAATTTACAGTGCACTTTTGGTAATGTGTCACAAGGCAATCATTACAGAGCTGTTTGGTACTGTGTCCAGGGATGGTAATAACAGTGCCCTTATGGTAATTAGTCACAAGGGAATAATTACAGAGATATTTTGGTAATGTACCAAAGGAATAACAGTGCTGTTATGATAATAATAATCACAGAACCCTTTTGGTAATGTGCCATAATTTATCTCATAAATATTCTTATTATGGTAATGTACTATGGGCTAGCAAATAAAGAGCTCTTTTTTCATGGTGATGTGCCATAACAGAGTGTGTTAGTGCTCAATAAGGACAGATCCTACAAAGTGCCAAGAAATATGGAACTGGTGAGCCATTGTCGGCTGCATGGTATGGCTTTGAGAAAAAATTTCAGAACTGGTGATGGATTTATTCAACTTGAATCAGTTCTGTAGAGGTATATTCAATACTCTCTAAAAAAAGTTGAGTGAAATTTCACTCAAGTAAAAGTGGAAATTGATCCCACTCAATACTTGAGCGAGATTTTCACTCAACTTGAGTGACATTCATTCAAGAATTAGAGTGGAAATTGATCCCACTCAAGTTGAGTACTTGAGTGGTTTTAACTAAAGTTGAGTGAAAAGTAACTCAAGTTGAGTGAAAAGTAACTCAAGTTTGAGTGAACAGGTAAATATCACTCAAACTTGAGTGGAACAGTTCATTCAAGTTTTTTTAGAGAGTAAGAATCGCAGATAATTTCCATCTTTTTCTGTGGGCAGGTGAAATTTTGACCTATTTGTTGGAGATAAATGTATTCCTTGGACTGTTGGGCATGGTGTCCAGGAATACATTATTGAATTTTGGTTTTATATGCATTCATTTGTAAACCTACTTTTAATCTTTCTAAACAATATGCTTGTCTCTTCCTGTAATACTTGTGAATTTAAGTAACATTGAGTCTTTCCATCCAGTTAGTATTATTATTTCCGATATTTTATATATTTTTGGAATATGTCCTGTGGGAAATCCATTTTCAGAGCTGAGGATCTGACACAACCAACAATTATCAGTTATTTTGTGTTGTTTTCTTAAATGTTTCAGTGTCAATGTCAAATGGCCTTTTCTAATTGTGGTGTATATGTAATTTAATGTCATACATGTAATTTGTTGTCTATTTTTATGTTGCTATGAATCAAAAGTTATGGAAAATGAGTAGATGAGATGTATACAGACATGCTGTAAATCTTCAGCCAGTTGCTCCAATATTCTGTATAAATGCTTGACCAATACAGTATTAAAAACTTCAAAATCATCCATGCGATAAATATAGATTATCACTACGAGTGGTCGTTTATCTGATTTTTATCACACGAGTTTGATAAAACCCATATGAAACGAGCTTTAGCGAGTTTCATATGGGTTTTATCAAACGAGTGTGATATAAAAATCAGATAAATGACCACGAGTGTTATAATTTATTTCTCTCATCAAAATAATGTTGAAAAATAACCAAAAATATAGCTAGCAAATTGTAAGGGTGTGATACAGGTTTTGTATCACATGGGTGTATCACATTGCTTTTGGCCGCTGTGATGTGAGAAGACCAACTATCTTGTCAAAACCCAGTCAGTTGACTAGAAAGTTAGATTAAATATATTGAAACAGAAGTTGACTCAATCTTCCATTATTCATTATAATTACCACAACTACCATGTATAATGTCCAATGCAACATTGGTCTTGAAAGTTCGGAACAATCCACCCACCTGTTTATAATTTGCATAATGCTGAAGAATCAGAACACACTTTTGTTGACCAAAGAATACATCAGTTGTTTGGTCCGACATCAACATGCAGGCCTAGCTGAATGGGGAGATATTTGATCGTGAGTGTCGAATATGGTCTAGGAACAGTCCAGTGGACAGCAGGACGGAGCCCATAGCTTTGCTGGTGTCTCTTGGCTGAACTCGTCGATGTAGGACTGCAGTTACACTGGACCACTTGAATATATTTTCTCGTGGGCCCTTCCCCCTACCAAAGTTACTAGCGTATCTCCAGAACGAAACCTTGAGAGCTGATACTCTGCGATTTTGTAGTTTGTCACATTGGGGTTATTTTGAGTCTATTTGCATAAAGTCCCGAGCTGAGGATCATGGGCAAATTCAAAATGGCGGCCATTTGAGGGTACCAGAAAAGTGATGTTTGTCATTTTTCCTGAAAATTTCCGCTTTTCTGCGAGGAAACGTGGGCAAAAACTGTTTTATTTCAAATCAGATTACTAAATTTTCATGCAGTTTTTGCGAAGAAAATTACACACAAAAAAAAAAGAATTAAAAAATCTTAACACAATGCTATTCTATGGATAACAACTTCTTAATTGCTGTTGTTATCCATAGAATAGCATTGTGTTATATACGCCAACTTCTAAATGCCTATCAAAGAAAATTAAAAAATCTTACCGAAAAAAATTGCTTTTTAAAAAAATGAGTCACTGTGACGTCATTAAAGCGGCCATCTTGGATTTGATGTGGTATGTTTCAGCTCTCCAGCTCAAGGAATAAGAGAAATATTTAGTGGGGCGAAATGCCCCCGACCGGGACAGGTCCCAAATTGACCAGGCCAGATCGGGTTAACGAGCCGAACTGCATACTTATGTGAAGGCGTTGTTTTGCGCATCCACCTGCATCATGCTTTGTTAGTGCATCAGCTTTGTAGTTGCATTGGTATAGCCTGGGTACCGCATCATCTCCACCCTCGCAACTTGTACTCTCTAAACCCAGGGACCGTATTCGCAACTGTCTCTATTTTAGGTACCCTCCTGACCCAGTATTTTGAATGCATTCATGCTTCTTTCATAAGATTGTGAAATGCATGTTCTCAGAATGATCACATAGTATTATCGTACTACAGCTTAATTTCAGTGGGATTTATTTTTCATTCAAATTTAATTTCGGAAGAACAGTTTTTTAGATACTCACTTTCACCTACGACTAGAACAGATATTTGGGGCATGCGTTTGTGAGAACATATTACAAATTGACAGTGTCCCACACCAGCGGTTTCTTTGAACCACAAACTTTAAATGCCGAAATTGGTAAAGTAACTGATATATATAGCACAGGATCGGTATGACAAAGTCAGTATTCTCGTTAAGCAAACTGTATGCTGTGATGGTGACAAACGATTTTTTGGGGGCTTGACATTATACCTTAAAAAAGTATATCGGGCGCTTTGGGGGAAATTAGGAAATGGCCTAATAGTATAAATTAAAAAGAAGCATGAAACCCTCACGCCTCTAATGAATAAACCTGCGCTTTAATTTTACCGAGCATTCTTTATCAACGAATTTACGATCATTCTTTATCCTAAGCCAGTGTTCACATGAATAATGATACAGAAAGGTTTGTACAGGTGAAGGGGATTCACATCCCAGACACCGCAAGATGAGGTTAACAAATGGGACACGTCATCAAGCCAAGTTCACACTCCGAACTTGCCTTCATACAACTGACCCCAGTAGTAATGTAAGGGGATTTAAAGTAGCTGGCGCCTCACTGCGCATGCGCGAGAAAGTGGTGTGCGCAGGAGTGTTCTGCGCAGGTATGAGGTCACTTTCGGTCTGGGTGAATGGGGCGTGACCTGTGAACATGAGAGGACATGTACTGACCTGTCTGTGGGGTTTTTCCACAATTTCGCTGACCTCTGTGTCTTTTCGGTGACGTCCGTGTCTTTTCGGTAACGTCCGTGTCTTTTCGGTGACGTCCGTGTCTTTTCGGAGACATCCGTTGACCTGTGAACATGATAGCACATGTACTGACAATGAACATGATAGCACATGTACTCCCCTGTCTGTGGGGTTTTTCCACAATTTCGCTCACGTCCGTGTTTTTTCGGTGACGTCCATGTCTTTTCGGTGTAGGACATGTACTGACCTGTCTGTGGGGTTTTTCCACAATTTCGCTGACGTCCAGTGGGGTTTTTCCATCGTCACCGAAAAAAACACATACAACTCGCCACATACAGTCGCCTTCCTCAAGACCCTCATACATACCCGAAAAGACACGGACGTCACCGAAAAGACACGAACGTCACCGAATAGACACGGACGTCACCGAAAATACACGAATGTCACCGAAAAGACGTATAAAAGTGGAAATTTTTAGGGCATTGCTGCATTCATTGGCCTGCGCTTGACCAACCTGCTTCACCAGCCTGCCTCACTGGCCTGAACCACTCTGATGAGAGGTGCTACTTGGCTGAGCCTCACCGCAGCATGAGACGTGGAGAAGATTTTCCAGGGGATCCAGGAGCGCCTCCGGCTGATGCCTTGCCCGAAGACGAGCGTGTGAGTGAACTTTATCGACGTCACTGGAACACCATACGCCATTGTTTTCACCGTCACCGTCGTCTATTGGACTTTCGGTTGCAGGACCTCATGCATCTTCCTACCTATGCCGAGAGTATTTTTACAGACCAAGTGACAGCGTTCAAATTGAATATGACATTTGGGTACATTTTACGGCACAAAGAGACGGACCAGTTACGGTATTATTATCCCAGTAATGATACCTATGTGTTTGACCAGCCCTTCACAGTGACGGATGCTATTTCTCTGGAGCCACTCATCGAGCAACTCACTAGGTTGGATCCGTTGGAGTGGGCGCGTTTGCAACGTCTTAACACCAAATGGACTGTGGAAATGGTCACCAACGTCACATATTTCGTCACCAAATTGAGAGATCATCCTATCGGTGCTCCTGTCATTCTTCCGCCTTGGCTGCTCCGTCGAAAAGGACTGTATGCGTTAACGGCTGGCTATCATGGGCCCTACAAAGATCGGAAATGTCTGTTTCAGTGTTTGGCCGTTCATTTGGACGAGTGTGATCCCAAGGGTTGTGATACAGTGGCAGATGGTTATTGGGAAGAGTATCTAGAGGCACAAGACATAGACCCGCCACGGTTCCGGGGCGTCCCCTTCAAGTATTTGGATGTCGTGGAATCGTTCCAGGTGAATATCTTTGTATACCGTTTACAACCGAAGCAGGATGACATATTTGTGGCTGAATTGGTTCATCGCTCAACAGAACGGTATGCTTCTACGATGAAAGTCAATGTCTTCGACCACGGCGGGGTGAGTCATTTTTCCCTGATCTACGATATGAGCCTGTACGCGCAATTCTACAGTTGTGCCCAATGTCATCAGGTGTTCAGTCTGAACATTTACATCGGCACGAGAAGATTTGTGACAATACTGTGAAGCGCAATTTTCCTGGCGGTGTGTACCATAATACGCCTACCATTTTCCAGGAACTGGCTGATGAGGGTCTTGTCATACCGGAAGAGGACCATTATTTCCCCTACCGTGTTACAATTTCGAGGCCCTGTTGGAACCCATGGACATGTTCTCAGCGAAAACACAGTGGACGCAGCGCCATATTCCCCTGAGTGTGAGCATTTCCACCAACGTACCCGGCTATGACGCTGCGCCCGTCTGTTTCGTGTCGTCGGGGGACTCCCAGGAGTTGATTACCCGCATGATGGGTTATTTAGAGGAAGTCAGTGTGGCCAGCACGGAATTGTTGGTGTCCAAGTTCCAGAACGTACTGGACCTACTGGACGACCGGATTCCTATATCAGGTGTATCGTTCAGCGACGATGAAGAGTCGGAGACGGAGTCGGAGCCGGATAAATTGAAAGCCCGCTTCCTACAATACCTAACCTGTGCTCGGCTTCAACTCGGGGCGATACGATCTGAACATGGTGAAGGAATTTCTCTACCCTTACTTGGCCCAGGCTAATTCCATCAAGTCCGTCATCAAAAAGATCAATAATCATATGGCCCTCACTATCACGTTATTCCATTTCCTGGAGGTACGGAACTACTTAGCTCCAAAGTATAGCTATGATCAGTGGGTGAAGGCGTATGACTGTGCACAAACCAAAGGGAGGTTCCCTTACACGTATATATCGACGCTCGACCGCTTGGAGGAAACACAGTTACCACCCCGGGACGCGTTCTTTGACGATTTGAAGCAGGTGGAATGTTCGGAAGAAACGTACCGGGAACTACAGCAGGTATCGAACGAGCAACATATGCAGACCTTGCAAGATTTCTTGATATGGTATAATAACTTAGATGTGGTTCCTTTCCTCGAAGCGGCCGAGAAAATGGTTCAACTCTTTCGGAACCAAATGCACGTCGACATATTCAAGGAGTGCTTGAGTTTACCGGGTCTGGCTCTACACCATCTCTTTCAAGATTGTTCCACTTACTTCTCGCTGATACAGAAAAAAGACGAGGACATGTACCATTGTCTAAAGCGGAACATCGTCGGCGGGCCCAGTCTTATTTTTCATCGCTACCACGAGAAGGACGTGACCACTCTTCCAGGCGGGAAACCCTGTGCCAAAATCATCGGATTCGATGCCAATGCCCTGTATCTGTGGTCTCTTGCCCAGCCCATGCCCAGCGGTCATTATACGCGCTGGTCGCCGACCAGTGGTTGGACTGGGAAGCCTATCGACGGGGAATTTCTATACGCCATCAGACCAACGCCACAGAGAAGCGGATAGGAGACCGCCGTCGATGGGTTTGCCCTTGTGGATATAACACCGACCGTATTTCAATTTTACGGCTGCTATTGGCATGGCCACGAATGCCATTTCAGCGCTGGACGCTTCAACGAACGACGTGGGAAATCGGCGGAAGAATTACAGGAAGAAGTCCAGGAGAACGGGGATTACATCAAAGAGATGGGATACCACCTCATCGAAATGTGGGAGTGTGAATTTCACATCATGTGCCAGGCCCTCCCACATTTATGCCGTTTCCTTCAAGCGCGCGAGTACCCTCTCAGTCGTCGGCGACTCCTGACTCTGCCACAGATGTTCGACGCCATTCGTTCCGGGGACCTCTACGGCTTGTGGAATGCGACCTGCATGTTCCCGACACTCTCAAGCCACTCTTCGCCCAGTGCCCACCCATCTTTAAAAACACACTGGTGGGTCGGGATGACATTGGAGACACCATGGGTGCCTATGCTTAGCAACACGAGTGTCTGCCTCGTCCTCGACGGATGTTGATTGGCAGTATGTGGGCAGAGAAAATCTTGCTGGGCACTCCGCTACTACAGTGGTACATGAGCCACGGCCTGGAAGTGACGCGCGTGTACCAAGTCTTACAGTACGTACCCAACGCCTGTTTTGCGGGGAATGCCGACATCGTGACGTCTGCCCGTCGTCAAGGCGATCAAAATCCGAGTAAGGCCATCATCGGGGAATCGTGGAAATTGACGGGCAATGGCTATTATGGTATAACGGTGACTAACCAAGACAAGCACATGAACGTGAATATCTGTACCACCAAACAAGCCCGCAAAAAGGTGAATTCTCCCCTCTTTCGGTCCGTGGAGGTGATCGATGACGATACATATGAAATCGCTTTAGCCAAAAACACTATCCATTACAACCTGCCCCTCCAAATTGGATGTATGGTATACCAGGTGGCTAAGCTGAAGATGCTCCAGTTTTTTATGATTTCATGGGTGTGTATTTTAATCTATCAGATCATGGAGATGGATACAGACTCTGCTTACATGACCGTGTCTAATGCGGATTGGGAGTCCCTTGTCAAACCCGAGTTACGTGCACAGTATGAGGCGGAACGGGACCAGTGGCTACCTCGACGTGACCATTACCAGTACGACAAGCGGACGCCGGGCCTCTTCAAGTTGGAGTGGAGTGGCGATTCCATGATTGCTCTCTCCTCGAAGACGTATTACTGTTACGGTGGAGCGGAAAACAATAAGTTTAGCTGCAAAGGGGTGAACCGGCGCGATCCGGCCATCGACAAAGCCTTGTATCTGAACGTGCTGCAAAACCAGGCCAGTGCGAGTGGGACTAACAGAGGATTTCGGGTCGTGGACCACCAGATGCGGACGTACATCCAGAAACGGGATGCCTTTACTTTCTTTTACCCGAAACGCAAAGTCCTTCCCGATGGCATCAGTACCACTTACCTGGACTTGTGAAACTATGACATTTGATATACTTCTCATGATACGAGTTAAAACTATAACTGTAAAAAATAGCGTACACGATAACTGTAAGTCAGTATGGCCGCCGGGCGCCAGTCCTAAGTGCTGGTCTGCGCAATGCAGGACGTGGGTTCGAATCCTACTCCTGACAGGTTTTTTGTACACACCTACTGTATTCTTTGTACATATTCTATTCACCTGAATAAAAAAGTCAAAACGTTTTTTTGTGTTTTTATGAATTTTTTATTGAACATCAATAAACGTCACAACAACAACGTCATACCAACAAAAAGAACCACGCGGTGCATTGAATAAATTAAGACAACCAGAGAAATGGGGCATGCACATTAAAACGAGAGGCAGTCCAGTACATCACGGTCTTCGGCTTGAGAATAATCATCAAACATCTGTATGATCGTTTGCATAGAATGTCCTCTACTCCGGTGAGTGAGATAAAACACACAGTACTGTCCGCATACACTACTTAAGGGTCCTTGTAATCTTTTAGTATTCCAACGCCACACTGTAGTAGATTACCAAAATCTGGTTGTAACGGTCGGGCTGGAATTTGATGGCCGGCCACGTGCAGTGCCACAAAGTTCATGTTGAAAGTGGAACGGATTCTCACCCCAATGTCCATTGAAACTGGTGTTGGTGACACACGTCAGGGTAAGACGTTTAGGGAGATACCCTAGTAATAAATTTTCTCTATTGGCCATCATCGTACCTGCCGGCACGGAGAACACCTTGGTCTGTACGCGTCTGGTATCAGGGCTGGTTTTTTCGATAAAGCTTCCATGTGACTCAACAACACGCCCTGTTGCAAATCCACGGTACGCACAAGCAGGGCTGCTTCTTCTATGACGATCTTGTAATTGGGGTTATCTCCGCCGGCCATCAAGGCGAAGGAGGGTGGGGAACGAATCAGCTTGATCTTGATACACCGTTCATCAGGTACCGATCTTGCAGGAACAGGTCGGCGTGCAGTCGACCCATCATATCGACGGACTCGCTACCGCCTGTAAACCTTCTGCGTTGGATGAACCCACTATTTGCAACGGTGGTCATATTCATTTCACCGGGCGAATCCTTGTAGAACAGTGAGGCTTGCAAGTGTGTTTTTTGGCATCTTCTCCGTACGACAATAACGTTTCGATGTAGGCTCAGTACGGGTAAGTATTGGTGGACGTACTGATGAGTTTATCGTTCAGACTGATGTCCACCTGTTGGAACATCGAGTGCAGCCAGAGATTCACTGGGGCTACCACCGCTTCGTCCTCGATGTCCGTCCCGTCTCCTTTCACCACTTTGGCTTTCACGTAAAGGTATGTGTGGGCTAAATCCAGGTAGGCCGTATCTTTGTTTTCAACGGTAAATTCCAGCGGTCCCGTTCCCGTCAGGCTAGCCAGGGGGCGATGTTCTACCCAGCGACCTTCGGCGACACTGGTCTGTGTGGGAGGAATAGTCCACAAATCCAATTCACTGTTGGTAGACGGACACAACTCAGAGTGGATGAATGCCATTATGCGAAGATGTCTCTCCTACTCTTCTTCTTCTTCTGGCGTGTGCCTCGTCGGTGTGTTGGTCGTCGAATGACTCTACCCTGTGACGGGGGTTGTCTTTTAAGAGCTTTGGCGACCAAGACGCTGCCTGCTTCTTTGGCCCGCCGTTTCAAGGCTTGTCGGGGTGCCGCACCACTCAAGACATCACCGGCCACTTGCAGTCCACTGTGTACCGCTTACTTGCCCACCGCTTTTACTCCACGTGACACCAAGGGTAAAAACGTTTTGACGATGCTCCCGAGTATGTTTCCCAACTCGTGACCTCGTTGCATGCGTGCAAAGCCAACAAAGATTACTGTTTATCATTGCCCATTACATCCAGTGAAGTTAAATGGTGATCTACCAACATTCCAACTGCTGAACGTCGCTATCTTAGCTGACGTATCATGATTAACCATACCCCCTTGTCCTGTTTTATATTTGTATATATGTTTTGTACGTTGTTATTGTTTTTTTCTCAATCAATTCGTTTTCTCATCACTGTGATAATAGGCCAGTCTATCCGTATGAAAATCCTTGACCATGGATAATAATAACACTACTGAGGAGGAGATTCCACTCCTGAACTCTGCTTCTTACTTACCTTTCTTTAATGCAGATATCCCAGAATATGTAACCTCTTGTTCTCCATGTTCTTCAATTAATCTTGAATTTATTGAAAACTTCTGCTTTAATCCTGTCGAGCTAAACGATATTGACTATTCTAAAGTTCCGACAGATGACAATGATTTGGAAATCAACCACTGGAACGATATTAACGTTCACCAGTCTAAGTATTACACTGACACGTCTTTTATCCAGGAAATTAATATGCTGCCTTCCATTAGTAAAAATAATACACTTTCATTTTTACACTTGAACGTTAGGAGTCTTAAGAAACATTTTTCAGAAGTTACAGGTTTTATTCACAATCTCAAACATCAGTTCTCAGTTCTGGGCTTCTCCGAAAGCTGGCTAAATCCCACAACTGAAAAGTTATATGATATTCCTGGCTATACACCATTCACTGCATCGAGGAAAAATAGAAGGGGAGGAGGGTTGATTTTTTATATACATGAAACTATAAAATCTTGTAAGATAAGAGATGATCTCTCCCTCTCAGATGAGGAGGATGAGTATGAATCCCTATTTTTAGAATTAGTTTGTGATGATGAGCAATATCTAGTTGGTATGTTCTACCGACCCCCTAACAAAAGTATTAATACCTTCAATCGTTTTTTACTTTCAACACTTCAGAAATCGAATATCGCTCAGAAAAACTGTATTTTGTTGGGGGATTTCAATATTGATCTTTTCAAAACCGATCGTCACGTACCATCTAAAGAATTCTTTGAACTTCTTAAGTCCCAGTATTTTTTCCCGCAAATTACAAAACCAACTAGAGTTAAAGAACGTTCATCTACTCTCATTGATAATATCTTCACCAATTTCCATGACGACAATATTTTATCTGGTATATTCTTAACTGATATCACTGACCACTTCCCGATATTCCACATTCTGAATGCCAAGTCTGCTCCCAAGGTCTCAGTTCAAAATATTAATTATCGAAAAATGACACCTGTCCAAAAAGATCTGTTTGTACAAAAAATTAAAGAAGTTGACTGGAGTATTAATGATCATAACTACAATGACCCGAACATTCCCTTACAGAACTTCCTCTCAAAATTTGAACCTATTTATGACGAATTTTTTCCTGTGACCACTATCAAACCCTCTGTGAAAAAGATCATTAAACCTTGGATCACGCCTGGAATATTAAAGTCTATTCATGAAAAAAATAAACTATACCGGCTGCTTCTTATTACCCAGGACATTAACATCCGCATTCAGTACAGAATTTATAGAAACAAACTTAATCACTCTATACGATTATCTAAAAGATTATATTTCGAAAGGAAATTCAACGAATGTAACCAAGATGTCAGAGGAACGTGGCAAGTGTTAAATCAACTCCTGAGTAGAAATAGAAAATCCAAAATACCCGATTTCTTTACAATTGACGGTGAAACAGTGTCTGATAATGAAACAAATGCAAATAAATTCAATCAATACTTTAGTTCAGTCGCTGCCAATCTTGATGCTCAAATACCGAGTACAGTATCAGCTTTCACTGATTACTTAGGTGCGCCTGTCCACAAAACTTTTGAATTCGCACAAGTAATTCCAGAAGATGTAAAGCAAACAATTATGAGTCTGAAATCCGCTGCGCCTGGTCTAGATGATATTCGAATGTCTGTTCTTAAACTAGTTTCTGATGACATTTCGTAACCACTTTCCTCTATAATGAATTGTTCCTTCTCTTCCGGGATTGTTCCTGATCTTTTTAAAAGGGCCAAAGTTACACCAGTATTTAAATGCGACGATCCATCTTGCCTCTCAAACTATAGACCAATATCTATTTTATCTTGTTTTAGTAAAATATTGGAGAAACTTGCCGTTTCTAAGATATCAGAATTTCTGGATACTAACAATGTTTTCTCCAATGACCAATACGGCTTTAGAGCTAATCATTCCACTGCATTAGCAGCTTCGTCTTTATACGACGCTCTCATTACAGCCAAAGAATCTAAACGTTATAGTATAGTTTCTTTCCTTGACCTATCTAAAGCCTTTGATACAGTTAACCACGCTATCTTACTTTCCAAACTTAACCACTACGGCTTTAGAGGTTTATCGAATACCTGGTTTAGCAGCTATCTATCTAACAGATCACAAAATGTAGATTTCAGTGGAGTATTATCGGACTCAATGTTTGTTAACTGTGGAGTGCCCCAGGGGTCAATTCTTGGGCCAGTTCTTTTTCTCCTGTATATTAACGATATAAACAACGTAACAGATATCTTGAAAATTATTCTTTTTGCAGATGATACCAGTGCCGTATTTTCTTCAAATAACCCTGTCGAGGCTATTAACACCATGGCCCATGAACTCCAGAAGTTACATTCTTGGTTTTGTTGTAACCGCTTATCGTTGAACATAAAGAAAACCAAATACATGTTAGTCAAACCCAATACCCATAGACCTTCAACTAACATACCTTCATTATCTGTTTCAGGCACAGAAATTGAACTTGTCCATCAATTTAAATTCTTAGGCCTCATTATTAATGATCAGCTGAACTGGAAAACTCATATAAATTACATAGGTAATAAGGTATCTAGAAATATTGGCATCATAAATCATATCAAAAGCTCCTTGAATAAAAAGACATTATTTATATTATATTACTCTATGATATTTCCGTACTTGAACTATTGTAACGTCTTGTGGGGAAATACATATGTTACTCATTTAAACCCATTAATTATACTGCAGAAGCGCGCGATCAGGGCAATAACCTTTTCGACTAAACTGGCCCATACACTACCTCTGTTCAGAGAATTAAACATCCTACCCCTACTCAAGTTGAACAAATATTCTTCCCTTCTCCTTGTGCATAAATTTTTCTACAAGAAAGAATTTTTACCAATAAATTTTCAGGACTATTTCATCAAACAGTCTGATATACATCGCCATCATACCAGGGGACAATTAACCAACCTGTATAGACCATTTTATCAGTCGAACTTATCATTTTATACCGTTAAAATTACTGGACCACGAGAGTGGAACAATTTGCCGCCTCCACTCAAATGTATCGAATCTGCTTCTCTTTTCCGATCGAAAATTACTACATATCTTCTTCAAGACTGACCTATTTTCACAGTGCAATTATTTCAGATATATTCACCATATCAATCTATAGGTTTTTTTTCTCTTTCCAATGCCATGTATTATTTGTTATCTATGTATAGAATTTTGGGATAGAACAAGCCCTCTGGGGTTTTATTCCCGCCAATTAGTTTATTGTATCCTACAGCATTTACTAGTTCCCTTTAATTATCGATATTCATTGGAGTGTATAATATATATATATTACTTTATTTGGTGAATAAACATCAATCAATCAAAAATCACCGCTAAAGACTGGAAGGCCACCGCCCGTTTGTTTCTTGTAATATTCGGCATAGCTGGCCGTATGGCACTGGTAAGGCACGTACATTATACGAAGTGGGGAGAACGTGCTTGTCGGAAATGAAGTGTCAGCATCACCTTCCCTCGTTCGAATGCCACCGGGCGTCCCGTGTCATCTCTTATATCCACCGTGATCGTGTTGATATCGGAGTGTCGTTCGGGTAGGTAGAGTACGTGGTTGAAACTGTGTGTGACTTGATCTCCATACCTCTTTTTAATGGGAACCACCCGTAACAGAGGTGTGTTGACATCGCCCACAATGTGGTTGTCCACCACGTCCGAGTAGACGTAGAGTCCGTACACACCCACCCTCATATCCATCGTGATGTGGCCTTTGTGGGCGGTGGGACCAGCGAACGTCCGTAGATCGAAACCCATCATTTGCTCTAGGGTAGGACTGATTTCCACACCCACGTTGGGGCTGAGAGTGAGACAGGCCTTGTCGTTGTGTGCGTTGTAATCGAAGTCCACATGATTGATGAAGGGGAAGGTTTTAACGGGTTTTGAAACATTCGTGACCTCCCGTAGAGACATATTGCATCAGTTTTTTCAGCCCTTCCAGGAACTCCTTGGGGGTATCGTATTGGCCTTCGGGTAGGGACAGATGGGTGACTTTGCCTTCGTAGGTCATCTCGTACCACACTTCCTTGGCTCGCACGTTGTACCACGAATAAGGGTATTGGATATCCACGAGTCCACATTCCCAGCGTCCAGGTAAATGCAACGGTTGCGGCAACTGGGTCACGTACTTGGCCAAGGTGTTGTCAGGAAACACATCGAGCGAACTGTTACTGGGCAACGTGAGGTAAAACATGACGACTGAGCTTTCTTGCTTCTGCACCTGGCTTTAATAGGGTCCCAGGCCTTGGGCGGATGAACGCGGCGTTGTGTTCGTCGCGGTGACTTGCTACGTGTCATAGATCTTGATGTACGTAGTTTCAGCGGGTGGCGTGGTAAAAGGGGTGACCAAGTAGGTGCTCGTCGTTGTGGTGTTTTGGGGGGTCACTCCGGTTCTCAAGAAGGTAGTGATGGTGGTGGTGGTGGTGGTGGTGGGCCACTCGGCGATTGCTGGGTCCGCTGCATCCACTGCCAACGTTGAGGATTCCCCACCAATTCTTGAGGGACGTGTGTGTCTTTCAACCCCTGAGCAAAGGCTTCCCAGCCCGGTGGATTAGAGTGTTTGCGAGAGCGCACCGTATCGTTGATCAAATCGGTGATATGAGACCCCGGCACCTCTCGGTTTCGAATAAGCAGTTCCCCCTGGTCGCTCCAACCCATATCAGGATTCTGTTTCACCCGGTCCAACAATAAACGAGCCTTGGTCTTGAATGCCTTAGGGACACTGGCCAAGACTTCATCTTCCAGCTGAGGTGATGATGGCGGTGTTGGTGCTGGCGCTGGTGGTGGTGCTGGTGGTGTACTGCTACGTCCTCTATATTGATCCATAAACGTCTTGTACCGGTTCAGCGTCTGATGGTAGAGTTGAATTTTCTCGTGATCGGGTATTCGACGTTGGAGTATACTATTCATCTCTTCGTCGAGGGACAGGAGTTGTTGCACCGTGCCAGGCACGGGATAGGGGGATTTCAAACTCTGTGACATTCGAGGTTCGACCAGCATAATTTTTTTCGTATGTTCCATGACGTTAGCGTGCTCCACCGAAGATGGACCCTACTAACGGTCCCAGGACGGAGGCGGCTAAGTGAGCGAGTAGTGCCCGGAGCAATCCACCTCGCTGTAACACCTGTTTCTTTTTCTTTAAACTTCCCGTCTTCTTCACCAGCGTTCGGAGACCCGTCTTGTGCTGTTGCAATATCCCTTTCTGCAGGGGACTGAGCGGAACATTCCCTTTTAACACATTATGAGCGACTTCACACAAACACCGTACCAATCCCGCGTCCCGTATCCGCGCAGACATGATGAAGAAGTGAATGCTAGAGTGTTGTGTCTTCTTCTTTTATTTATTTGGGCGTGTATACGTCTGGAACTCTCCGGGAAAATGTGGGTCCGCAATCGAAGTGCCGACGGTATCCCTTTTTTCAAGTCGATGAGAAGATAACCGTGGGCCCCTTGGGTGGCATCTTCAAAGGCTCCCGCACAAAGGCCGTGTTTTTGGGGTACATCTGTCTCGCCAGGTGCAGAATTTGTGATGCGTCTCTGGGGTTTTTGAACAACACCACATACTGGGCATTCAAACTGATGTTGCGGTGCTCTTTGTTCTTACTGAAGAGATTCTGGACGATGTAGATGATGCTCAACCGACGATGATGGCTCCCTTTCGTAAAGAGACGCGTCACCCGACTGTCCGTTTCGGTCATTAGATCGTCTACCACCACCAACGTGTCTTCTGGGGTATCCTCTGGGGGTAATCCTTCCACCAAGGTGAGTCCAGGTATGCGTGCCAGTTCCTCGTACGCAGGCTGCCAAGCTCCATAACACCAGAGGATGCGAGCCACGGGCGGTGAAATGAGGGCTGATCCGTGTTGGAAGTGTGTTTTTCCCGACCCGGTCGGTCCAGCGATGAGACACGTGAAGGGATGCTGCCACCGAGGATCCATAGTTTATTTGGTAATTTGCGGCAAGCGTTCAGAGGCCCACCACCGTTGTCGTGGATCCCACCGGGGGTCGTAGTGGTTCGGGTACCGTTGCCGTGGTAAACGTGGTACTATACCCACTCTGGGCGTTAGAGTCGTGATCGTGGGAGTCCTATTTTGCCGTGGTTTTGCCATGCTAGCTGTGATGGTGGAAGATGATGCTGGCGTAGTCGTACGTGCTGTAGAACCTGGTGGTACCCTGGTAATGTTCCGCAGAGTAGTAGGAGATATGGTGGTGGTGGTGGTGGTGGTGGTGGTGGTGGTGTTGGGTGATTGCACTTGACGTTGGGGGGGCAGCTATTGGACGAGTGGATGGTAGGTTGAAACAGGATATCAGGTACGCCAAGTCGTAGAAGACTCCTCCAAACAAGGTACCCAGAAGCACTAGTGTACACACGACGGTACCGACTTGTCCTTTTCGAGTCCGCAGCAGTAAGGGCAGATGTGCACTATCCATGGTACAACCCTAGACTGAACGCTGTAGGAGATGTGAGGTAGAATTTATAGCCGTTTCATGTCACGGGCTGAGACCCAGGAATTAAACGAACTGGAGTGACGTACGGCGCACATGATGTTCGTTGCATTCCGTCACATCGAGGGGGGCCCGCTGGATACTGCGATGATAGGCTCGACTGTACCCTTGGACCAGTTGAGGTAGCACATCGACGTACCGTCGGGTGTTTTTGGCGGTAAAATACTTGTACATCCGACCTTTGAAGGTCCGATTGAATCGTTCCACCACAGAGGCTTTGGTCTCGTTGTACGTATGGAAGAAAAACACCTTCTGTTTCTTAAGAAAGGCTTGAAAGTGTCGGTTGAGAAATTCTGTGCCTTCATCCGTTTGCAAATAGAGGGGTTTGCGACCCGTCTTGAAAATCTGCTGGGACGCTCGTACCAGATTCTCCCCTGTTTTGGTCCGGATGGGTACCACCCACGCGTACTTGGATAAAATATCGATACAGGTCAACATGTACCGATGTCCATCATTGTGGGCAGCAAATCGACTCATATCGACCAAATCGGCCTGCCATTGTGCGTCTTCTCGTCCTACGATAACTCGGTTACGGCGAAAATGTCGTCGGGCTGCTCGATGTAAGCTATAAGTGTCTTGGGTTTTTAACCATTCTCGAACTTCAGTTCGACTGATGCCTTGGGAATGTGCAGCTCGAGCGAGCGCTCCCACAGCGCTATAAGCGGCTGGTCTGGTTGGGTTGTAATACAAATCTGTTAACACCTTGTTCACAGTCTTACTCCACGTTGACTCTTGCCGGTCGGCCTTGCGGGTGCTCCACTGGCTTCCCTTTCGGGTCTCCCTCTGGGTGCCCCTCTGGGTTGCGCTGTTGTGTGTTCGCTTCATGGTAAGACACTGACACTCTAGCCTGTGTGCACCCTATAGATATAGTACTTCATCGACAATGGGGACTACTTTTTCCAAGGCCGCCCATAGATCAGGGTCCAGGGTAAAATGTCCTCCGTCCAGACAGATGAGTTGAGCAAAAAAGGCGCCGCGGAAAATGTAGACCTGGTCACACAGGTGAATGCTATCACCGTCCAGTGTCCCCTTTAACACACGTTTCAAGGTGGTCCATCCCTCCGGGGACAGAGAGACGTCGGCTTTGGGTGCCCACCCAGTGCGGTTATGGGTGAGGTCATTTGGGGTACAACAATAGGGTGCAGCCAGGTGTAAGAGTCCGGTTAGCCAGAGAGTTCGCGTCGGGGTGCAGTAAGTCGTGGACGTCGGGGATAATAGCTTTCAGCGCCTGCCATAATGCAGGACGGAATGTGATATGGGGGCCACCACGCTTTTCTAACCGGGGGAAAAAAGAATCATCTCCACCACTTCGTAGGTAGACACCGACTCCCACGTGCATGAAATCGACTTCGGGCTCTTTTCCCTGTAACAACCGTGTCAATAGAGTCCACCCTGCTAGGGTTAAAAATAGCTTCACCTCTCGGGGTTGTTCTTCGATGAGCTGCAGGTGATGGTCATTGACGATCAGGGTGACGTTGGGGGTCAGTTGGAACAACGCAAGCTCACCATCTGCCCCGCACGCTCCCATGGTGGTGAATGACAAACACCGGCTAGGGAGGCCTTTATATATAGAGTAGCGCGCTTCCTGTACAGGCGCTTATACTACACCCTGTCAGTCCCTAGTGGACTAACCTCTACTCCCCGCAAATAGGGTTGGACGGGTAATTTTTATACTACTACAATGTCACGTCCCCCTATGGGTATAACTAACCCCTAGTCCGTAGCCGTACACGTTATAGTTTTTATTTTTTCATGTCTCTCTATCCTAGTCCGTACCCGTACACGTTATGGTTTTATTTTTCCGTCTCCCTTCACCCTTCGTGAAAATCCGTGATCATTCGGTAGTGTAATGTTAAATTAACCCCTAGTCCGTAGCCGTACACGTTATAGTTTTATTTTTTCGTGCCTCTCTATGCTAGTCCGTACCCGTACACGTTATAGTTTTTATTTTTCATGGCCCCACCTTCGCCAAAGTCCGTGATCATTCGGGGTGTAATGTTATAGGGATACGAATTGATTTAACCTAGGATTTCCTATAGCGCAGCTTGGTGCAAAAACGAGGATTGAAATGTTAACCCAGAAGGGCTTGCAGCGCCTTATTGGGCCAATCAGCATCCATTATTTCAACCAATGGCTAAGCCTGAACAAGAGCCAATGAGTGGGCTAAGCCGGTGTTTAGACAGCCAATCGATATCATCCTGGGTTATTGTATGGGCCTTCAATTTAACCTAGGAAATTGCCATTGAAAGCTTGGTAGGATTCTGGCGTCATGGTGGGCCGTGTGCAACTATCGCATTTGGACCAATGAATATCCATTATTTCAACCAATAGATTTGCCCGAAGAAGAGCCAATCGATGAGGTTCGTGCCTTTTAGACAGCCAATGGATATCCATCACATTCAGCATATAAACTCCGAGCCAAGCGGACAAGAGCGCATTCTATCACAATATTTCCATGTGTAAAGACCGTATTGAGAGAAACATGAGCCGTGTAGCAAAGATGTCGACGGGAGGGAGCAAGTTAGCGGCAAAGGCCAAGGTTGAAAGAAAAGAGAGAAGAGAATTGGCGAGAGCTGTAAAAGAATTTTGGATGGACGAGATAAAGAAATGGACCCGGGAAAATACAAACTTATCACCGCTAGCCTGGGGCGACCTCCATCATCTGGTCACCAGGGCGCCGGCCGATTTAGAGGGGGCAGACTGGCTGGACGCCCTGGAGTACGTCTTGTACCAACAACAGCAACAGACCGCTCAACAAGAGTTCATAGACATCAGCGTGCTGCAAAGAATTGCGCCAGCGTCATTTCTGGACCGGATTCCATCAGTCCCGGATGCGGAGCAACAGCCCCAACAACAACAACAACAGCCCCAACAACACCAACAACAACAGTCCGGCGGGAGCTACTTCTCCGCCAGTTTGATGGGGTAGACAGGACAACCCCATCCCCTGAATAAAACAGGGTAAACAAATTGATTCTTACGGCCCTTTTCAGGGCCACTCCGATCTTACGAAAGGGGACTTCTAACGTGGCACATTCAATTAAAATCAGGCCCTACATGTGTGAATCTCCTCTCCTCTATATTCTATGATTACCAATCCCCAACGCCAAAACAAATCTGCCATCAAAGGCCCTTTTGAGGGCCAACCCCTAGCCTTCCAAACAGGACTTGTAACAATTGCCCCTAGTCCCTACGAATGCCAATCTCCTCTCCTCTATGATTACCAATCTCCCACACCTCATACTCCACAACTATTCTAAAAGCCCGCCATGACCCATCTCCACCTCCTCACAACAACAACAACATTTTTTTTTACACTCGGCTTTTTCCGGGACTACTTGGTATATCTATTAGAGTAGTATATTATTACCGTACATTCATACTAATAGTGTGTGAGTGTTATTTTTTTTTACCTGGGCGCTGTTAGTAGGAAGTTCCCATTCACTAAGTGTTATTTACCTATTTTACCTAGGTGTGTGCATGCAGGAGCTGATGTTTGTGCTTTTAATTAGAAGCTTGCCCTTTCGAGTATAATTGGGTGGTCCTCATAAGGACCGTTAGGAAGGTGTAAGGGGATTACACCGATCGGAGCAGGTTTTCTCGCCTCTTGGTATACACGGGATATTTCAGCGTGACGAGTGTACACGCTATGGGCTTGTAAGTGGGCGTAGGGGCTGGTCTTCCTCCATGTTTGTGGATACAGCGGATACATAACGCTTGGTGTCCACAGGGAAATATAGCGAATTTGGCGTAGCGACTACTGCATTGGACACAGGGCAAATGCTTTGCCGCTCCCCATGTTGTGTCTTGCCCCAGTCTTCTTATTTCGGTGCAGTAGTACTCAAGATATCTCTGCTGTAAAACAGCCGTCTGTTCTTTTTCTTGTTCTTTTTCTTTTTCTTTTTCTTGGTCTTGGTCTTGGTCGTGGTGTTGTTTGAACAGATCTTGTATGACTCGTTCAAGCCGTTCGTGGTGGGAGGTACTATAAGGCCGTACGTCGTAGGTACTATTGCCCACTCCATCGATGAATTGACCGGTTGCTTTGTGAAGATAGGACCGTTGTTGCGAAACTGCGGTCAAATCTCCATCCGCCGCCTCTTCTTCTTCTGCTTCTTCTTCTTCTTCTTCTTCTTCTTCTTCTTCTTCTTCTTCGTCTTCAATATCGATGAATTGACCCGTGGCATGGTGAAGATACTGCCGCTTTTGTTGTGAAACTGGGGTCAAAGTCTCGCTGCCTTACCGGCTGGTCTTCTTTTTCTTCTTGTTCGTCATCTTTGCATAGCTCTTTTAATATGTCGTCAAGCCACGACAATATCCATGTATTGAGCCATGATGTAGTTCAAAATGAATGGATAGCAGACGATACACAGCGCGCTTTTTATAGTCTAACCGTACAGCGCCCGTATGAGGGCGCGGACGTTACCGAAATCTTCATTCTGGCCAAGTGTCTCCGCTCAGACCCACTGTGATTTTGTGTTTCTCTTCCATCTTCAAACCGGTCTCATTTTGCAATAAATGAGTTCACGTGTAAAACTATGTTAAACTTGAACTTTGGAGCTTATAGTGTATCGCTGAAAAATTCAGAAGGCTGACGGCAGGCTAAAACTATTTTTTTTATCATTTTGTCGGTTTTAGACCCGTATGGTTATGGGCGGGGTTGTGTGGAAAACCCGGTAAATTTGAAATAAACCGGTTTAACTCTGTAAAAACACTTTAGATATCTTCCTTACATCCTTATAATGTCACCCTGAAAATTTCAGCAGGTTTATCGATGGAAAAGTGTGAATTTTTGTCCTGCCAATCTTGCTACGGTAACACAGCACTATACAGTATGGAGCTACGGTAACACAGCCATTGACACGCATAGCTGTACATACACTCGGCTCCATACTGTATAGTGCTGTGTTACCGTAGCAAGATTGGCAGGACAAAAATTCACACTTTTCCATCGATAAACCTGCTGAAATTTTCAGGGTGACATTATAAGGATGTAAGGAAGATACCTAAAGTATTTTTACAGAGTTAAGCCGGTTTATTTCAAATTTACCGGGTTTCCACACAATCACACCAATAACCACACGGGTCTAAAACCGACAAAATGATAAAAAAAAAATAGTTTTAGCCTGCCGTGAGCCTTCTGAATTTTTCAGCGATACACTATAAGCTCCCAAAGTTCAAGTTTAAAATAGTTTTACACGTGAACTCGCATTTATTGCAAAATGAGACCGGTTTGAAGATGGAAGAGAAACACAAAATCACAGTGGGTCTGAGCGGAGACACTTGGCCAGTATGAAGATTTCGGTGACGTCCGCGCCCTCATACGGGCGCTGTACGGTTAGACTATAAAAAGCGCGATGTGTATCGTCTGCTATCCACTCATTTCAACTGCATCATGGCTAATGGTAGTAGACGGTCACTTTTCAACGCAATGAACACGGGAGTGTCGACCGAAACTTTCAGAGTGACAATTCGAGACGGAGAACAACAACAAGATCCTAGGCGGATTCGCTCGAGCGGAGAAGACGAACATGTTACAATCATTACGAGCTTGCAGCGTGTTGCTGAAGCTCAGATTGCTGAAGCTTTGAGGACGAGAAGCGCACAACAAGATAGAGAAATAAGGGACGCTGTGCAGGTAGAGGATGATGATGAAACAGACGATGAAGATGTACACGGAGAGTTGGAGTGGTTAAACAGTAGTAGACCCCCAGCAACTACAGCTTCGACTCAGACGGCTGCCACAATGATGGCTACCACAACGACGGCTACCACAGCGACCGCAACAGGAATGACAACACCACCACCAGAGATCAGCCGCCTGAGACAACAAATTGGCGAATTAGAAGACGAAAAGACTACACTACGCCTACAACTGGCTAGGGAGCAGAAGAGATCAAGCTGTACCGTCTGTCAAGACGATGAGACGATGTACGCCTTTTCCCCTTGTGGCCACCTGGCCCTATGTGGTGTATGTGTACTAAGCTTAACATGCATGGCGGGCTCGTGCCAATGCGCAGAGACAGAGGAGCTTCATATGAAGTTACGATGCCCTGTGTGTCGGGGATGGGTATCAAACATCAAAAAAATATTCCGGCCGTAACAGTGTGATGACCAACCCGCTGTACTTTCCAAAGGCCCTTATTAGGGCCACCTAATTACACCCGAAAGGGGAGAAACTTTTTAACTAAAAGCACAAAACACCAGCTCCCACACCATTATCCCTTTGCATAGAGTGAACACTGACACACATTTGAATTTCTAATATTTATTAACACAGTAGAATGAACATAAGGTTTTCACCACAGTAGAATTTGAATTTGGTGTTGAATTTTCTAATAAAATTATACGCTGTCAAGGCGCTTAAATGAACATAGAATGTAGGAATACTGTCATGTCTGAATGTTCAATATTTATGCAACAAGACTTGTGTGAATGTTCAATATTTATGCAACAAGACTTGTTTGAACTCGTCATTGTCTTTCTGCCCCTGGTGCACGTATATGAAGGTGGCAATCTGTTCACGCGGGATTCTGGGTGGACAGGCAGCTTGCAATGCCTCGGCAATTTGCACATCGTTAACGGCGTGTAGTCCCTCCGTCATCAGCGCGTCTGATGGTATACTATTGTTCATACACGTATGCGTGTTGAAGAGACCGTTCTTGTTCTGACAGCCTGCACATTGCTCGATACGCAAGTGTCGAATGCGGGGTCTGAGATTATCCAGGAATGTGTCGATGTACTTCTTATAAATATACTGAGTCACCTAGTCAGACAGGACTTCATGAATTTCACCTGTCAGACTCTCCAGCTTCCGCCACGCAGGTATTTGCAGGGTGACGCCCTCGGGTAAAGGAATACGCGTATCTCCCCTCAACTTCCATTTACGAATATGCACCAGCAGCATGTTGTTGAACATAGAACAGGTGAGGAAGATGTCGTCGCCCACATTAAATTTCGCCTCGTCGCTCCCCTGGTGGTCAATGACCGCATCGACGGCGTAATAAATGGCCTGTACTCTTATCCAGGTCTCCAACGTCAAGGCGATATGCTTAGGTGGTTTGTCGTCCCAGGCCGGTGCGTTAAAGTGCACTTGCTCTTCTTTGACGCTCACAGTTAAATAGGGGGACAGCTCCCAATTGTTCGTCTGGGCCGCCTGGTAGGCCTGCTGGATAATGTCATTGATCTGCTGCACAGACATAGGAAGTAGCACCTCTTCCTGCGCTTGCTCAGGCACTTGCTAGGGCACTGGCTGAAGCACTTGCTGAGGTATTTTTAAAGGTGTTAGTCGGGGACGTTTGGCAGGTGGACCGGACTCTTCGTGGGTACGTATGGTACCTGTACTCCCTTCGGCGATGTCCATGCCCATGACTAAGATTTTATCTTCTGAATCCTCGGCTTGAAGTAGACATGCTATTCCTTCATTTCCCGTCTTCTTCAACGCCTCCACGAAGGCTTGAAATGCTAAGGGGTCACGGCGCAGTAGATCGTCGATGAGGGCTCTGTTTTGTCGCGAAGTGGTCTTCTCCGCCATGATATCTTCCACACCGTGTTTAAGGATTATGTTTTCCACCATAAGCAGATCACATATATCGGCCACATGCTGCATCTCATCAACGAGGCGAATACGGTGCTGTAGAAGCTTACCTCGGCGAGATGACTCCATGACTGTTGGCTCAGGCTGGTCAGGTAAGTAGCTGCTATGGTGAGATAGGCTGGTAAAGTTGCACTGGTGAGGCAAGTCCCGGTGAGGCAGGCTCAGGCTGGTGAGACTCAGGCAAGTAGCTCCTGTCGTCAGAGTGGTTCAGGCTGGTCAGGCAGGCTGGTGAGGCAGGTTGGTGAAGCAGGCCAATGAATGCAGCAATGCCCTAAAAATTCCCACTTTTATACGTCTTTTCGGTGACATTCGTGTCTTTTCGGTGACGTCCGTGTCTTTTCGGTGACGTCCGTGTCTTTTCGGTGACGTCCGTTTCTTTTCGGGTATGTGTGAGGGTCTTGAGGAAGGCGACTGTATGTGGCGAGTTGTATCTGTTTTTTTCGGTGACGAAGGAAAAACCCCACTGGACGTCAGCGAAATTGTGGAAAAACCCCACAGACAGGTGAGTACATGTGCTATCATGTTCATTGTTCAACGGGCGTCACCGAAAAGACACGGACGTTACCGAAAAGACACGGACGTCACCGAAAAAAACACATACAACTCGCCACATACAGTCGCCCCCCCTCAAAACCCTCATACATACCCGAAAAGACACGGACGTCACCGAAAAGACACGGACGTCACCGAAAAGACACGGACATCAGCGAAATTGTGGGAAACCCCCACAGACAGGTGAGTACATGTGCTATCATGTTCATTGTTCAACGGACGTCACCGAAAAGACACGGACGTCACCGAAAAAAACACATACAACTCGCCACATACAGTCGCCCCCCTCAAGACCCTCATACATACCCGAAAAAACACGGACGTCACCGAAAAGACACGGACGTCACCGAAAAGACACGGAGGTCAGCGAAATTGTGGGAAAACCCCACAGACAGGTCAGTACATGTCCTATCATGTTCACAGGTCACGCCCCATTCACCCAGACCGGAAGTGACGTCATACCTGCGCAGAACACTCCTGCGCACACCACTTTCTCGCGCATGCGCAGTGAGGCGCCAGCTACTGTAAATCTCCTTACTTTACTACTGACCCCCTCCGATTGGGCTGGTGTGTAGTAGAACTGCCGTCAATCTGCGGATGGACTTTTCGGTGGTCCAAATGGGCGTGGGTGATATCCCATTGAATCGCTTATCGGGTAGAGCCAGACGTAATACACGCATGCACACTAAGGAGTAGTAGAGAAAGGGCAGTTTCTGAGGCGCGGACTATGCACCAGGCATTTCAAAGTTATATGCATGGCAATACATGCAGCGAAAGAAGAGGAATCGCAACGCCTTAACGTCTATCTTAACACCCGTCCCAATGCCTTGATGCATACAGATGAGAGAAAGAAAGATCAACACGTTCTCAAGTTTCATCCTAACGTCCTGATATGACTGAAATAGTGTTGAAAGCGACGTTAAATCATATTCACTCACTCAAGTTCCATCTAGTTTTATTTCCCCCAATGTTACATCATATCCAAACTGGGGGAGCCGCGTTGGGTATGTTTACAATTCAAATCTGCTTTTACCCAATCAGAAACCGTCATTTGAAGTACGGTTGTCTTACACTCTTAAAATCATTCAGTGATTGTCATCCTGGACTATTCACGCCTTATGGTTCCCTGAATTCCAGGAATTATTCCTGATATTAAGGTTGCGTTTCCCGATTGGTATGGCTTTCTTCGTTGAGGATAACATTCCTGAATTTCAGGGATTCAGATCCGCGCGCGCTTTCAGTTGTCGCATGCGCACGCACTTCTTGTATTGGGTTTCACCGGCGCCATTTTCCAAATACCAGCGAGGAGGGAGTAAGATGGTGTGCGTATTCTCGTCTGCACCACGGTAATTATTGATATCCAACTATTAAATTTGCTATGAACCTGACACCACCGCTTTATATGTGGTATATAGACAGAGTTCACACCCTGCATACCAAATGGCTGCTCCAACTTCCGCCGGAGGGAAATTACAAATTTGAGAAGCTAAGTAAGTCCAGATTTTTCATTTTTTTGGTAGGTTTCACGTATTTACTACTCGAAAATTGAATGAGAAAATGTTCTCAATGGGACGTGTTAGCAATTCGTGTGAAATTTTCAACTCGCCCTTGTATTATTTTTTAATTACAATTCATTTTATCTGACATTAAGAGCTATATTGCAACATAACAGGGATTAGATGCTTAAAAAATCATCTATCTTTGTATCCTTCGCCAAATAAGTTATAGATATATGAAGAATAGTTCCTTAACAGCAGGCTGATAGCTTGTAGTTTCAAATAGTTCAATCTACTTCGGTCAATGTTAGATTTTCTAGCTCATGCATTTTCGTATATGGTACAAATACCGCCGGAGGAGCACGTCTCGAAGATATGATTACCGCCGGAGGATCTAATCTCTAATTGCGTTTGTCTATGTACACGATCAGGCCACTTTACTATATGTTAACCATGCAGACATAGCCATGATCAACACTAATTTTATCCTCGACATTTACGCCCCATCGTGCCAACTCGTGTATTGGCCTAGGTGTTCTCGTCAGCATTGTAATTTTCCGGTCTCTTTGGCGAATCATTCTCCCCTGTGTCAGAGTTTGTAACCCCTAAACTGTCGGCGAAACAACCAAATTTATATTTAGTAAATAGTGTCCTGTTGCATTTTGACGGAATATTTGGACTTAGAAGAACTTTTGTAGAGTGAACTAACGGAACTAACTTTCTTCTCTCTAGTAGGTCGGGGATATTCTTAAATCTAGATTTAAAATTGTGCTTTCTAGACAGTACAGCCTATTTTCGACTTGTTTTGGATTAACCCTATCTGGCCTGGGCGATTTGGGATGTACCGCAGCCTGGGGGGGGGAGTGCCCCCCCCCCATAAATATTTTCGCTATCTCTAAGGCTAGAGATCTGAAACTTACCACACTATATCTTTGGGTCAAGCTCTACTAGAAAATGTAAAAAAAATCCAGATGGCCGCCATGATGACGTCACTGTGACGTCATTTTCTAAAATTTTGTTTTTTGTTCGCAAAAACTGCATGATAAACTAGTAAATAATAATCTGATATGAAATAAAATAAGTTTTACACACCTTTCTATACAGAAAAGCAATTTTTTTGAAGAAATATGACGAGAACATCACTTTTTCTGGTACCCCACATGGCCGCCATTTTGAATTTCCCCATGATCCTCTGCTCGTGAGGTTATGCAAATAGGCTCAAAATGACCCCAATATGATAACCTATAACGTGACGAAGTTTCAGCTCTTCATTGTTTGGCGTTCCGGAGATATCGCAGAAAGTTTGGTAGGGAGGCATTTTGGCACCCCCTCCCCCAGGACTGGTAGGGCTAATGGGGGAAGGGAGGGAGCGGGAAAAATCAGGGGATGTTTTTTTGTGATGCTAAGACATATGGTTTCAGTAAAATGCATAGAATCGCGTTGAATCAATATGCTGAATTTTTGTGTAATTTTTGAAGAAATATGGCGAAAACATCACTTTTCTGGTACCCCCCATGTCCGCCATTTTGAATTTACCCATGATCCTCTGCTCGGGGGGTCATGCAAATAGGCTCAAAATGACCCCAATATGATAATCGGAAAAGTCACGGAGTTTCAGCCTCTCAATCTTTTGCCGTTCCGGAGATACGAGCAAAAAACCAACGGGGGGGGGGGGCGGAAAGTGCCCCCCCCCAGGCCAGGTAGGGTTAAGGTACAGGGGCGTCGGAAGCAAATTCAAAGTGGTATGGCCACTATCATAGCACTTTAGGCGAGGGTCCACGGGCCACCGGAAGCTTAATCACAAGGTCGAGCACGGACCGGGAAAGGTAGAATGCACCCAGAAACAACCTAGCGTGTATGACAAATTGGACAAACGAACAACGAATTCGTTCGAAGAAAACTAATTTTTTGTTCCGTTGATAAAATAACGTGAACATCAAACGGCATCATGCATATGAACGTACATGTTACTATTAACGATCGATGCTCAGAGCCGCTAACAAATTCACTGGCGCTCTGGACCGATCAAAGTCTTCTTCAACTTGGAAGCTATCAAAACTGCTTAGTTCGTTTGCTTTTCATTTTGTGTTTATTTCTTTCTTTCTTCGTTTTTTGTTTTTTTCTTTCTTTCATATTTTTGTTTATTGCGCAAAAGTGGTACGGCCATGGCTTCCGACGCCCTGGAGGTAAAAGGTTGTTCAATCCGGAACTAAGTCCCGACTGTTATGTTTTTGATTGCATGGCCTGTCCATTTCTTAAAACTTTAAGATATCCAACACTTTCGGTTCAGCCTTCATGTTTTATTTTTGAGAACTTCATAAGACTTATACAGACGGACAACCTAGAAAATTGTCGAATTTACAAATGCAAAACGCTGCGTTCTGCTGCAATCTGATAATAGTAGGCCTTTTACCGCATCACATTTGTCATTCTCTCTGGAAAACTATCAAAACTTTAGTGGTGTTTATTTATTTTTTTTCTGCTCAAAATATTGGGAGGCTTCAGCCCCCGTAGCCCCCCCGCCCCCCCCCCTTCCCCCGCTACGCCTGGCCTGTTAGATACTCCGGCGGTAACTGTATCATATTATAATTTCTTTGATAGGCATTTAGAAGCTGGCGTATATAACACAATGCTATTCTGTGGATAACAACTTCTTTATTGCTGTGGAGCTGACGTTTCGTTGGAGATACTTCCAACTTTTTCAAAGCTTTGAAAAAGTTGGAAGTATCTCCAACGAAACGTCAGCTCCACAGCAATAAAGAAGTTGTTATCCATAGAATAGCATTGTGTTGTATCATATTATTATTGACTCCGGCGGTAGTCAGATCTCACGCCGCCGTATGTTGTATCACCACTTCCACACAGGTCATATTCATGCGTCTTAAAATCATCGAAATTCTTCTTTTTCACATATAAATATCATCTTGCCATTAAAGGCAACCTCGTTTTACATAACGGTCGTAGGTATATTCTTGATTAATTAGATAAAATGCACATTTGATGTAGTTTTTTTCTAAGAAAGGTTTCTAGATTCGGCTTCTAATGGATGTAATTGTCTATTTGGAATTATTCCGTTCTCAAAAACACGTCAGCTAGTTAAATAAACGTACCATCTAACGACTGAGACAATGTGATATTGTTGATAGGGTATGGTTCTGACATATCAACGTAAAAATCAACAAGTTGTCCTACCATTTTTCACGCCCTTCCCTCCGTCGGAAGTTCACCCTCCGGCGGAAGTTGGAGCAGCCGTTTGGTATGCAGGGTGTGGAGTTGGCACCAACCGGCTCCAGGCAAAGCGATCGGATCATCATCATTATGAAGGATAATTTGACCGTATAATTTGTATTGTAACACATTCGTTCAAAAAAATAATAATTTCACTTACTTCAAGTGTGGTATTTTACAGCCATTCAGATCTATTGCATAACATCTCAAGTCAAATTGTTCACTGTTGTCATCAATAATTATATTGAATAATGTGGGGGAAAGGCTACAACCTCGTCGAACTCCAAACTGCCTTCTAAAATATGATGAAACTTCATCATTAATTCGAACATTATATCATATGTTACTATAGAGGGAACTCACTATTTTCAGTATCTTTGTTCTTATGCCTTTGTCTGAAAGTTTTTGTAATAAAGTGAATCTGTCAGCAGAATCAAAGGCCTTGTTTAAGTCTATGAAACATGCATACATAAGTCTTTTACTGTTTGTATACTTATCAATAGCAGTTCTCAAAGTGAATATATGATCAGTAGAACGAAAACCTTTTGTAAAACCTACTTGGTTTTCACTAATAATACCACCAGTATCCAGATGATTAGTGATAGGGCCTGCGGCTGTTTATCGCCTTTCAAAAAAGTTTTCCCAGTGTATTGCCCACTGCACCTTTGACTTTCAAGCAATATAGGACGCAGCCTGCCATCCTGTACATCGTTACGCACTCCAAGCACTGTTACAGGCACAAATTTCTGGAAGAACCCGCCTATGGTTCTCCCAGTTTTTTCTGGACGGCTTTGTGTGTATGAAGGGGTACAAAGACAAAGGAATCACCCACGCGACTACAATATATAATTGAACACATGTTCACCAATAACCTAAGCAAAAACTGACCGACGAACTTGTACATAGTCAATTCTTCTCTTCTATTTATATCTCATTCCGCACTCTCCTTGTTATTTATCTATTTATTTATTTACTTATTTATTCATTTATTTTTGTTCATTTTAAAATATAGCGCTTGTAAACATCACAAATGAAATGAGAAATGTAACGTGAAATTAAATAAAACTTTGAGTTGATGGGCCACGAAATCCGTATGGGAAGCGGCCCTTAAACTGCAATTTCAATCAATCAATCAATCAATCAATCAGTCAATCAATCGATTACCATCCGGGCAGCTGCTTTGCAAGACAGAGGAGGGCCGAATCATTGTACATATATTCTTCCTTAGGTCCTAAGCATATTGAACTTGGGTTCAACGAATTACCCAAATGAACCTAAACAAGCAGCCAGGGGATGCTAGGTCCCCCGCCGAAATGGCAGCAATATTTTTTAGCATTGTTGGTCTCAGGGGATATACATGAGGGAGGCAACTGCTGCTTCATAGGCGTTGGATGTGGAAGGGTCTTTCTGCCTTCCCAAGTTTTAAGATCAACTCAGAACGATTGACTGAAAGTTGATTGCTTCTGTGATATAGTTTCCATGCAGTGAAGCACCGAGAAGCATCCCCAAGTGACATCTCAAGGCATTATCTGCAAACCAAATTTGACGAGAAGCTGAAGGCATCAACCTGTTGCCCGGAAACCAAATTTTAAATTTGCCACCAGTTGTCGCCATCTGTAGGTGCAAGTGAGCGAAATGCAATCCCAAGCATCATCTCATGGCATGGTAGCCTACATGTATTAGCCTATAGTATCTTCTACAGGGGGCCAATGATCGGCTGATGCAGCAACAACAGCATTTTCCCAGTTAGACGGCAGATTTTGAAATCAAAAACGAGGCCGCGCTATGTCATCAGTCAACTGAGACAGTCGCGTGGTTGTGTATGAAGATTGGGGTGGGTCTTATCTAATAGTGATCCAATGAAAATGCTCGTATTAGTTTAAAATGGCGGGGTCGAATGACCAATCACTGAACGGGAGACAGCTGGAACAGTACGTTGACACTGTCTGTTAATACAGGGGGCGTCGGAAGCAAATTCAAAGTGGTACGGCCACTATCATTGCACTTTAGGTGAGGATCCAGGGGCCGCCCAGGCCCCAGATGCTCCTGGGGTCTAGATCGCCGAAGAAGCGTTCTGAGCGATTTCTGGCGTCAATCAAAATCACTCTGCATTGAAGTGTATTTTTAGTTCTTTCCTAACCCTTTTACCATGAAAACGCAATCGATGGTTTTCTGCGATGCTGAATTACAAAAAATTGTGTATAGTATAGTACTTTATCCTAGGCACATCGTGTAGAAGTAACCGAGATGATGCATCGATAATGTATACCAAATTTTACATTGAGCATTTGAACAGTGTCAGAGATAGAGATCATTAATGATTTTACATAAATTAAAGATGGTTGCCCATCCTTCCCGTCACTCAGAGGAACTAATGTGGTTATTCATTAATGCAAGTCTCTTCATACATCGATGCTGTAAATCAAGTTTCGTATAGAACATTTGAATGGTATCAGAGATAAACATCATTAAAGATTTTGAATAAATTAAAGATGGCCGCCAAGATTTCCGCCCAATCAGAGAAACCAGATCTGTCAAAGCGTTAGGAAGTTATCACTTCGAACAGACGTACACGGACATTCACGGATACGAAGAAGCAAGAACTAGTGGCGCCACCTTCAAGCAGATGTTGCTGAAATGCAATACGGACTGGTGTCTTGTCGCAAGGAATGCGTATGCCGAATTTCGGAAGAATCCAACTAAGCGTTAGAAAGTTATCGCTTCGAACAGACATGCACGGACGTACACGGACATCCACATACGCAAAGAAGCAAGAACTAGTGGCGCCACCTTCAGGCAGATGTTGCTGAAATGCAATACGGACTGGCGTCTTGCCGCAAGGAATGCATATTCCGAATTTCGAAAGAATCCAACAAAGCGTTAGGAAGTTATCGCTTCGAACAGACATGGACGGACATCCACGGACATCCACGGACACAAAGAAGCAAGAACCATTTTAAAGTCCCCGGCCGCGTTGCGGCGGGGGACAATAAAAGTTAGATTACCCAAATGAAAGCACAATGAGCCCAAATGAACAAGTATTTACTTCTACGACTTTCATTTAAGATCATTTGGATAATTCGTTGGACCGTGTCAGAGGGGAAAGTGATCAAGCAGAGGAAACGTGGCATGTTTATGCATATACGTTCCCTCCAAAATGTACAAAACACACATTCTTTCCAGAAACACAAACTGGATGTGTCGCTGAGCTAAATAGTTCGCGCAAGGTAATTTTTGTGTTGAACAAGTTTGAGGAAGTCTGGAAGGAAAATACACACACACAAAACAAGATTTTAAAAAACTGGTTACAACGTGTTCGTTTTAATGTTGAGTTATATTCACTGGAAATGACCAAGAACACATCTCCATCCATCTGGGATCCTGAAGCTTCCAGTAGTGCCTAGGCGGCCCCAGGACCCTCGCCTTATTGTGATAGTATAGCCCTCCCCCTAAATTGGAAAACTTGCCTTGATTGAAAGCGTAGGTTGGTGAAAAATAATCACCATTTTTGTTCTATCTTGCAGAAAAAGGCCTACCCCCCCCCCCCCCTTCCGCGGGCCCTGCTGCATCCCATTGTCTACCACTCTTGTCCATCAAATCTCTTGTCTCATGCATCTGCGTTGCTGACCGAAAGTCTTTTTGATGGGGGAGTTACTGTTATTCCAGTATAGATAGTCCGTTTCCGGGTCGGTCTGCAGTCATACATTTGACTGGTACGATTCCGTGTCCTCGCGAGTCATACCTTTCCAACAACAACAACAACAACAACAACAACACTCAGGTTTGTCTGAAGAAAACGTTTGTAACGTGTACGAGCAGGACCAGTCGTGGTGTTGACGAGAAAACGAATCAATAACCGGGATTGCCCACTGGCATTCTGGCCGTCACCGTCGTTAACCCCTTCACTAGTGGAGATCCGGGGCTCGAAGAGATGATCACAACCCTACAAGGATGACTGACGCTGATGTAAAGGTCTATTATGGTATATTCTGCACAAATAGTGTACGCGGTTACAAATAATAGCGTAGAACCGCGTGGCTTAGACAGAATGTCTAAGGAGATGTAACGTTATGATATTTACATATATGTACAGACACTAGGGGAGTGTATGCAAATAAACTTGATGTATATATACACGTGATGTGAGAGGGTGTGTGCACATAAGTTAACGGATACGCACACTTGGGGTGTGCATATAAGGTTAACGGATACGTACACTTGGTGTGTGCATATAAGGTTAACGGATACGTACCCCTGGTGTGTGAATATCAGGTTAACGGATACGTACACTTGGTGTGTGCATATAAAGTTAACGGATACGTACACTTGGTGTGTGCACTTGGTGTATATGTGGTTAATAGAGGAGAATGTGTGCAGTTTGAGCTTGATGTTATATGGCAATAATATATATATGAGGGTGTATGCATATAGCTTTATAGTTAATATAGTGCTTTATGTGCCTGGCTGCTGGCCCTTCTCTTCTGGGGATAAGGGCGGCCTGGCTGCTGGCCCTTCTCTTCCTCCGTCGTTGGAACGTTACGGATGTAACGCTCTCTCCAGGGATGGCACCCCGTCGTTGGAACGTTAAGGATATAACGCTCTCTCCAGATAATGTCAAGGCCCGTTGAAACGTTACGGCGGTAACGTTCTCCCCAATATATATATACCCTCAGGCGTTGGAACGTCACGGCAGTGACGCTCTCTCCAGATATGGCACCCAGTCGCTGAAACGTCACGGCCCGTTGGAACGTTACGCGGTAACGCTCTGTCCAGATACGACACCCAGTCGTTGGAACGTCACGGCGGTGACGCTCTCTCCAGAGACATGGCAACCCGGCGTGTTCTTCACCCCTAGTCGTCGGAGCCTGACCCTAACTTGTCAGCTCACCAGTCTGCTTCCCGCACAGGTAAGTATAGCCCGGCATCTCAACCCTTACGGCTGCTGCGACCCGTCTATAGACACGCCTGTGACTACACAACTTCACGACGATCTCTCAGGTAAGAACCACGCACCACTCACTCTCCGTGACCGTCAGGACAATTACTTGGGTATATATTGTATTACCATTTCATCTGGTACCGATGAAACATCATTACTGTATGTCAACCGTCGTTGGCGACCCTCTGCGACCTGGTCGCAAGCTTCTGCGACCTTCTGCGACCCTCGGCGACCCGGTCGCAGATTTCTCCAATTCCACCGTCTATCGGCGTTTCTCGGGGGAAGAAGTCTGTCTGTGCTGTGCCTTGTCTTTTCTTTACTGTCTGTAACTTGTATCTTGTCTTTGACCCTGTCTGTTCTTCACTGGCTGTAATCTGTGCCTTGGCTTGACTGTACAGTCTGTAAGTCTTGTTACCACTTTTACATCGGTAAAACGAAGCCCGCCTGCACCGTATCTTGCCTTTGCTGTGTGGTCTGTGATCTGTATGTCTTGTCTTTTTCTGTGTTGTCTGTGCTCTGTGTATCCTTCTTTAATGTGTGATAAATACACATATCCTTCTTGTGGGATCTGTGTTCTGTAGCTTTCTTGACTGTATAACCTGTGATCTGTATGTCTGGACTTGTACTGTACTGTTTATGATCTGTGTGTCTTGATTTGCTTGTAATGTGTGATAAATACACATATCCTTCTTGTGGGATCTGTGTTCTGTATCTTTCTTGTGTGATCTGTGAGCTGTATCTGTAACTTGTCTGCGACCTTTCTTGCTCCCCAAAGCGTCCGGCCCAGTTTATCGATGTTTCCCGACGAAAACAGCTCGCCCGCCTGTGCCTTGACTTGCACCGCCCGGCTGTAATAACTGCGACCGTTTCCGTCCCGTATAGCGTTGCACGGCCGTCTGCGCCGAATAAACAGGCCACACGATACGTCGTTGGATTATGGCAGGGGGAAACTTGGCTGATTTATCTCTGTATTTAGTGCAGTTGCATATTTCTGGGGGTGGAGGGAATCCCTAACTTTCGTCATATAACCGCTTCACGGTCAACAAGATGGACACATAAATATTGCGACTTTAGTCCCAGTGCAGCGGGATTAGCACAGCAATAATGTCGAAATTATCAACCTACTGGTATAGACCTAAAAGCCTTATTTTATACTGAAGTTAGACCATGCAAGTTGCCTGAATGTGCTACGGGCAAACACATGTCTCATTACAGTATTATAAAATACCCCACAACTATACTAGACACGCCACGCTGTCGTGTTTCCTAAACTATAGCATAACCACAAACACGTTTCCACACCGAAAATGCGAGCTGGCAAATTCTCATTGGATTGGCGTGTTTTTACAGGTTACACTAGCTACAGGATTGTACAAGCTTTTAGACTCCCAGGCCAAACAACTGCATTTACGGCCCAACCGTAAATTACGCCAAAAATCAATAAGTTACAGGCTGTACCTGGACGTGCTTTATCCAGCGCTGTCTTTCTGGTCTGAACACCGTTGGAATGTCTCCACGAGCTTATATAGCCGGGGCTCTCTTCACCCCCCGGCGCCGTTGCGAACACCCGGAAAATCGCCTTCACAGCGAAATTACAGTCCATAAATGGGAATGCCATCCCAATCCATAATTCGTAAAGAATGTTCCACATAAAGGGCAACACCTATCTCGCTCTGGTAAGCGAGAAATACGGGGGAATGCATTTCCAACCACTGGCGCTCCCGAACTGGCTCTTCCATCCTTCCAGCGGTAACACACCCCCCTCCGATTCGAACAGTCCAATCACAAACGGTTAACCGTTACACGTTCTTAGTTAGTCTTGCTAAAAACCGCAGCGGTTCAAGTAAGCAGGTAATCCATGATCCCCATATTTTGTATTTTTTTTTATCTGTTCAGGGCATCAATGCTTGGTCCGACCATGGAGGTTGGTTGCGTCGCAGAGATGTGGGGTACAATGTAAGCTACTCGGCACTTAGCCCTTGTTGGCGTGACCAGGGGATGCTCACGCCATTGGGTCGGAGAAACCAAGCTATAGCGCACGGTAAACAGCAAAATTCAACTCATGAAATTCGACCAAATTCATGAATAAATACGTACCTGATTCCACCAACTTATCCATATACACACACAATCTGCTCACGAAAGCACAGAGGGTAGAAAAAAAACAAGTGACTCGGGATTGTTGTTGTTTCTCGGCACACATCAAACGTCCTTCCTCCTCGCTTCACGCCATCGTTGTTGTTGTTGTTGTTCCGGAAATCCCTCCTTTTCATCTAGGAGCACCCTCTGTAAGAGGTAACGGTATACATATCTTGGAATAATGAATTAGGCAGTCTATTTACACGAATTCACAACTGTTGACTATATATACTACAACTACATGTATGTACACGCGACTAACTCTCTCTCTCGGTTTCTGTTTAATTCAATGCCAGGATTAGGGAGGCTCTTTCAATGTGGAGGGCATAGCACAGTGTCCGGGAGTGGTTTTCTATCTGTTGCAGTAGGTTGGTGGAATGTTTTAGTATACTCTGAGGAATCAGCATGCTGAAGTCTAGCACAATTTGTGTCAGTTTTATCGGGTTGGAACGAGCTTCTGTAGCTAAACGATCATGTCCTGCATTTTTCAGAAGGGTGAGCATATTTTCGACCCGGTGCTCGCGGATGTGCTGCAGTTTAATGCAAGAGCAGATGAAGTGAGTGCGGTCCTCCGTAGCATCTAAACAAAGGAGGCATGTTGGGTCAACGGAGAATTGATTAAATCTTGCACGGTTTTCTTGTAGTGGATAGCAGCCAGTGAGGAGTTTTGCCTTTATGGCTGCTCTCTGGATATGACGGGGACAGGAATTAGCTGATGCCCAAACATGATGCGGGTTTTTTACTCCACAAGCCGCAGTGTTCAAGAACTTGAGCGAACTTTTCTTGGCAGATTCATCCCGGAGCCAATCAGTCCAGAATTTGTTGATGATGATCTTGGCCTTGCGCTTGAATGAGTCTCTAGGTGGCGGATTGAGAAGAAGTTCGACTGCAGGTGGGAGATTATATTTGGCGAGAATGGATCGGATTGTAGAGAACCAACTGTTGTCGTTGATGGACCTTAGTGATATCTGTCGACGAGCGAGCCTGTATTCCCTACTTGCTGGATCATGGCAAATAGACAGAAAAAGGGAGATCATTCTTTTGTGAATGGATGCTTCGACCTTCTCGGCCCCAACGAGGAGGGTAGCAGCTGCATCTGCACATCTGGTAGGTAAATTCTGAATTTGCTTAATTTTTTGCTTCTGGAAGTTTTCGAGCTTCCGGAGGTCTGCTTTGTTTAAGGAGATTGCTTCGAGGTTATGAGTCATTCTTGGTAGGACGTAGTTGTTCCAGATGTGTATGCCGATGATGGGGTTCACACCGTTTAACCCGTGTAGTCCAGCTCCCATCAGGCTGTACGTAGTACTACGGCCCGTGACAATCCTTTCGTTGATTACTTCAGTTTGGTTTCTCTGGCGCTTGATGCCGAGGTGTTTTATTTCTGGAAAATCCAGGATTTCGTTTCCGTTGATGTCTAGGTCTGGGGGAGGTAGTGACGATATCTGGTGAAGGGTTAACGTAGCACTTTTGCTTGCATTAATTATTTGATGGTCTCCGTTAGCTGTATTTTCGATGATCTGCACTTGACCTTTTTCAGCCTGCCGAGATGTAGTTAAAAGGGCTATGTCGTCGGCACAGGTTGGGGCGGAGACGTCAATATCACCAATCAGGAAGCCGAGGGCAGATTGTTGCAGGTCAAAGAGTAGAGCGTTGTTAACGATTTTGTACATTTCACCAGAGAGTGAACTCCCCTGTCTTGTGCCTTGGAGCAGAGGGAAGGGGTCACTGAGGTTTCTGTTCCATTTGGCGCAGTTTGTCGCTTCGTGATATAGGTCAGCAACAAGGAGCCACATAGTGCCATTGATTCCACGCAGGTATAGTTTCCGGAGTAGCTGTTCATGCCACACGACATCGAATGCTTTGTGAGCATCGAATGTCGTGAGAATGAGATTGTCTTTACACTTCTTGGCTTCTGTATGGGCTTCCGTGATGATGAGTGCGGCATTGTTGCAGGATGCTTTCTCCGTAAATCCACGTTGAAGGGGGTGTTGGGACGGTTTCAGTAGAGGTTTTATACGCTGTAACAGGACTTGTTCAACTACTTTGCCGACTATGGGTAATACGGAGATACCTCGATAGCTTGAGGGGTGGTTCGGTGGTTTTCCTTTTTTTAGGATCGGGGTGACCACTCCACGCTTCACTAGTTCCGGGATAAGTCTTTGTCGTGACATGCAGTTAAGTAATTCGGTGAGGTAGGACGTCACTGGGAAGTCACCGTAGAGAAGGTGTTCGGCGGTGAGACTATAAATATCTGGGGACTTGCCTTTGTTTAAGTCCTTGATGGCTGCAGAGACTTCTTCAGGAGAGAATAGTAGAGGTTCGTCCTTATGTTGGGCTAGGCTCTCTATTACCATGAAGTCAAGATTGACTTGCTCAGTGTATGATTGGTCAAAATGTTCGTTATCATTGGGGGACGCCAGTTCTTTAAAGTATTGTCTCCACACATCAGGAAGTTGATCGTCTTCGTAGAGGTCGCCGTGGAGCAGGAGTTGCCGCGTCTGTTTCGTTTTGGATTTCCGTTGTCGATTTATTAAGTGGTGAAAAAGCCTGGTATCGTCCTTATGGGCTGCCATTATACGTGCATAGTCTCTGTCACGTTTCTTTGCTGCCTCAGTTCGTTGGACTTTTCTAAATGTTTACGGGCTTCTATTCTGGCTTTTGTCGCTGGGTGAAGTTTGGATCTAGGACTACCAGATATTTTCCATTTATGGAGAGCTGTTTTGCTGCACTTTATCGCATCCAGAATATTTGGTTTTATGTATTGGATTCCCGATTTTGACTTTTTGGGCTCGGGCTGGCCAGATGCTAGTCTTGCTGCTGTATGCAATGCCAGTTCAAGGCGTTTCACCTCACAGGTAATGTCAAATTCTGAGATGCAGTCTTTGCAGGGATGAAGGACTTCTTCAACCGTTTCCGTACATGCTTGCCTATGACGTTTCCAGTTGATAGGTTTCGGGTTGGGCATGCTGGCTGCTGATCTTGCTGTTGGTTTCAGTGCCGTTTCCACTTTGATGGAGATGGATACAGGAGTATGGTCGGATGTGTTTTAGGGTCCATCTCGACGACTTTGCTCGATGCTATAATGCTTTTGTGTGGTATTGGCAGGAAGAAGTAGTCAATTTGTGCCTGGTCGATCTCATTCACGTGGAAGAAGGTCATTTGTTTTCCCTTGGTGCAGGAGGTCAGCTGAGATTTATTGGTGAATGCTGTTAGTTTTTTGTCCCTTCTTTCTTTCTTTCCTTTGCGCGCACGAGGATTACCCAAAATGCAAACCGCGCACGTGTTCGGAAAGAAATTCGTCCACTGGCAAACAACATGTCGGCTGTTAGGAGGGCCATCAATTCTGTTGTGTCCGACTTGAATTTGAATTATTCACTCAAAACGGAACAAAGGAATATTTTGAAGTATGGTGTGCCAAAAAGTAACAGAATTGATGGCCCTCCTAACAGCTGACATGTTGTTTACCAGTGGACGAATTTCTTTGCGAACACGTGCGCGGTTTGCATTTTGGATAATCCTCGGCGAGAGTCTCGGGCTTCGGCAAAACAACACGTGCTCACGGAGTTGAGCAGGGAAGACGTTATGTTTGTCCCGAGGAACAACAACAGCCCCGAGTCACTTATTTTTTCCTACCCTCTGTGCCTTCGTGAGGAGTTTGTGTGTGTACAGTATTGAAGTTGATGGTATAAGGTACGTTTTAAATATCTATTTCTGTCGAATTACATGATATGGAATGTTGTTGTTGCTCGCGCGCTATAGCTTGGTTTCTCCGACCCAATGGCGTGAGCATCCCCTGGTCACGCCAACAAGGGCTACTCGGCACTGTCAGCAGACTGTAAAGAATAAACATGAGAAACACACACTCTTGAAAGATGGTTCTAAAAATTGTCTGAAATCACTGCTACAACAAAGACTATGTCAACATAATTCTCAAAGGCAATGATAATTTGTATCAGCTAATATGAAGGACAGTGCAAAGCTGTGTGGAGTTATCCAAGACAGGAGGTGTATGTCACACTTCTGTCACCAATCTGTATTAGTTTGAAAAGATACATCTAAACCAGTTTGTGCAGTCAGTGAGGGAAATGCCCTGGATTCTTTCTATTCAATTCACAACTGCCTATTGTGGTCCATTCATTCACAGCCTGTTCTGATTGTGCCTGGTTCTAAAAATTGACACACATCTGTGATTTGATCCACATGGCAGGTAGACTCAGTTCACACAAAATATCTAGACGAATACAATTGCTGATAAATGTAAGACTTGTTTGTCCATGGTATATATATGGACGTCTCACATGTTGTAAGACATGTTGGTATCGTGACGTTCATTTGTCTACGAAACTATCTTACATGTTTTCGGGAGTGGACTCGGGTGTGTTAACATGACTGTCTGGCATGTACTGCTCAACTCAGGAACTCCGACAAACACAGTATATGTGGTATGGATGAAATATGTTTTAATCAATCAATCCATAACAATTTTGTGTATAATATTGCAGATAAATGAGATGGTTTCACTTTTGGTACTTTGATAATTTCGTAATAATTTTAGTCTGCCCGAAAATGACATGCCTGGTGGGCTGTCATCATGCCCTGGAAACAGCCAGAGCATGGCTCTAATGTTGGGTTGGGAAGAACATGACTGCAGTACCTGTTTACAAAAGATAAAGATGCAGACTGCAGCTCATGTCTTCCCTCAGTGGCAGTTGGAACAGAAGAGGACAATATACCATGTGCTCAGTAGTTTTGAAGGCAAAATCACATGACCTCTGTGTAAACAGATGGGGCTCTGTACAGGGGGAGACCCATATATTTACTTTAAACTAGTAAACAATCAGAGACTAAACTGATCAGTCTCTGAGGGGTTACATAAAGTAAGCAAATATATAAAAATACATTCCGAAACAACATAGTCTTTGTTGTAGCATACACTATACAGAATTTTCTTAACCGCTTTTCAATATTGTGCAGTCAGTGAGGATAATGCCCTGAATTCTTCTATTCAATCTGAATCCCCAAGTGCCTATTGTGGTCCATTCATTCACAGCCTGTTCTGATTGTGCCTGGTTCTAAAACATGCTGCATAATTAATTGCCAATTGACACACATCTGTGATTTGATCCACATGTCAGGTAGATTCAGTTCACACAATTTTTTTTAGACAAAGATGATTACTGATAAAGTAAAAAAATATTTAAAAATAATTTTCATATCTAACATACAAAATTTTCTTGACTAATTTTTAATACTGTGTGTTTAATATTTATATACTTCTGCTGGCAGTCCTAAGAACACTTGTTTTGTGGATTTTTATTTATGTAGATATACCTGCATGTCAAACATGCTATGGTGGAATTCTCCATGGGACAAGGAACATTTTGATGTATGACTTTACTTATATTCAATCAGAATACACCAAAGAGACTCTTTCCTATTACACGACTCAAAAAGTTCCCCCTACATCAGCCCCTTAACAAATAAACACATGTGAAACCTGCTCGTGTAACGCCTATCGGTCCGGAATTCTGTGGGAGAGTAAAAGAATTAATAAAAACTGGAGCTTGTCTCGGTCACACTTTAATTAAGATGGCGACCACAGCAAACAACGCCGGATCACGTGATTTCTTGACCTAGCTCGCTTCTGTCTGACTAGAGTTGTTCCCCGTAGACCAGTGACAGGTTCTCATATCCGATATGGATAATCCTCACAATGGAATATACAGAGTAATAAAATAAAAAAAATAGGTTGCCCACAATAAGACACGGTTACACTCTCCCCGGGTAGAACAAATGTTGTCCTCAACATTAACATACATGGATTAAACAAGGTTACTTGTTCTACTACAATGACCAGTACCCTTGTATCTACAATAACTTCATGCAACTCATAACGGCCGACTCTGATTCTACAATATCACTATATCGTTATGGAGACTGGGAGATATACGGTCTAAACCCGTCAGCTGTTAAAAAGGTATACAGTTATCGTTTCCAGGATAAATCTCCTGTTTATCACTAATAAATGATCACAGGTGAATTCAGAACCCCCCAACAGGATGGCCAATCCTAAATTTCGGCATAGCATACCAACTTAAACCATTAACGTGTGTGGCGTACCCACTACCAACAGCTCTACAAACTACACCCTATCTGTTGCACCGAGACAACTTTGTCTTAACACATTCGCACCGGGACATTCACTATGTCCAAAACCTTAGGTAGTTCATACTTCTCCGTATCCCTACACATCATTTCCCATAAGTCTCCGGTTAATCGAGTCACTAGTCCATCACTTTACTGCAGTACTACTGCTCAACTCCACTGTCAATAAACTGATTGCCAGGTCCACCGCATCATTGGCGGATAGGCTACTTGGGGCAATGGCCCCCTAATCCAAACAGGCACGAAATTAGAGACGACACAGATCCTCCTTGTCGACTCACCCAGTTGATCGTATGTGAAAATCTGTGGCGGGTGTCTCTGACGAGTTGGTCTGATGTCATTTTGCATATCATTAAGTTGGTCTCCATTCTAGCGGGAGTCCACCTCCTGCTGAAGTTCACTTGAAACAGAAACATTTGCCTCTGGGCAAGGAGCTCCTAATGGCTGGTCCGGCTCCTCCAACCCAACCTCACACTCTTCGTTCTCAGAATGGGCACTAGGCATCGGAGGTTCAAGATGACCAACTGGCTGACACAACTCAAGAAAATCCTCATCAGAGCTGAAATCTGTTGACTCATTATAAGTGACCGGTTCATCCCGGTGTTTTTTTCCGATAGGGCGTTTGGCTTTCTTCGAAGAGGGTTTGGCCAGGGCAGTCGCTGGTAGTGGTAGTCCGTCAAATGGCAACAATAAATTCCTGTGAAGCACTCGGACCCTCCCGCTTCTGTTCTCTGGCTCTACCTGGTATACTGGAGTATCCTTACCCATTTGCTTTATGACTACATGCACCTTGTCCTCCAGAACGAGCGAAGTTTGCCTGGTCCACCTCTGGGTGTCAGGTTCCATACCAGCATTCGATCACCTGGTACCAGTGTGGTGCTCCTTACTGTTCGGTCATACAGTTTCTTTGATCGAGCAGATGCTTTATCTGCATGTTCTTGGGCAATGTTGTATACTTCTTGCATACAGGATTTCCATTTCTCAACATAGGTGGTGGGGTTGCACTCTGGAGCATCTTCATCCAGTCTGAAGAGCAAGTCAACCGGCAATCTCGGGGCATGCCCAAACATGAGGTAGTATGCCGTTGACTCGTGACGCGTGCAATTGTACGCATGCACAACTTTATTCAGATGGTCTTTCCAACTGGATTTCTGTCTTTCTGACATGGTCCTTAACATCCCAAGCAGAGTCCTATTAAACCTTTCTGCCTTGCCGTTGCAAACAGGGTGGTAAGGCGTAGTTCGACTTCTTGAAACATTACTGTAGGCCTCAAGTTGTTGGAAAAGTCTGTTCTCAAATTCCTTTCCCTGATCATGGTGTATTCGTTTTGGGAAACCAAATCGTTGAAAATAGTCATTGAACAGCTTTTCTGCGGCTGTTTTAGCAGACTTGTTCGCCGTGGCGTATGCCTGCGCGAAGCGAGTGAAATGGTCAACAATGACCAGTATATATTCGTATTCACCTTTACTTCGCTCAAGGTGCAAGAAGTCTACTGAAATCAATTCCAGTGGTGATGTCGTTCGTATGGGCTGTAAGGGTGCTTTTGCAGTGGCGTGTTTCTTCTGCTTAACACACTGACACTCCTTGGTAACATAAATTTCTATATCTCGCACCATGTGGGGCCAATAAAACCTCTCGCGAGCCAGATGCACAACCCTGTCAACCCCCAGGTGTCCCATTTCAGCATGCAGTTCACGTAGGGCCAGTTTCCTGAACTCCCTTGGAAGAACCAGTTGTTCTCTCACCACGTCACCTGGCATGACTGTCCTTCTGTACAGAACATCATTCTTCAGGATGAGTTTGTCAAGTTCACGCCAAAGACCCCATTTGCGATGCTGTCGACTCTTCTGTAAGTAAGTTACTCAACCTGCCGACTGCATTCCTGATCTCAGACATGTCCGGATCCTGACACTGCCCGTTTTATCTCATCATTGCTGATTGAACCCAGAGACGGTTGTATGGACCCCTGCAGTAAACTCTCAGGATTTACGGTAAGTGCGGTTAACCAAATGACATCTTGACTTTGCTGGGCTGACAGTGCTTCCACAGTGGCACTTATGGACTCTGGGGACATTGTTTCCGAGCAGCTTGCCATGTATTGCTCAATACTAAGTGGCATACGGGACAACCCATCTGCATCCTGGTTTAGCCTACTTGGTTTGTAGCGGATATCGAACTTGAAATCAGACAACTCTGCGACCCACCGGTGGCGAGTGGCATCTAGTTTGGCACTTGTCAAAATATGTGTAAGCGCATTATTGTCGCTGAATACGGTGAATTTAGGCGAGTGGTCAAAAAATAGTCTCGCAATCTTTCCGTCACAGCCCACTTCAGGGCCAAGAACTCCAGCTTCCCTGAATGCATGTGGTAGTTCTTCTCAGCAGGTGTGAGGGTACGGGAGCCATATGCAATAACAGCCATCTTTCCATTGTGCTTTTGCTGGTATAGGACTGCACCAAGACCTTCGTGTGATGCGTCCACATGTAAAAAGTATTCTTTCTCAAGGTCTGGATAACTCATTATAGGAGCATCAACCAGCATGTCAATAAGTCCACACAACACCTTTTGGTGATCACTGGTCCAGCTGATCTTTTGATTGGAGGATGCTTGACCTTTCGACTGCTTTGCCCCTCGTTTCCGAGTTCTCGACTGGTTAGGCACCTCTTCTGTTTTCAGATGTTGGTCAAATGTTCGACTAAACAGGAGAATATCATCCAGGTAAGAGATACAAATACGGTCTCTCAGACCATCTAGGCATTCTTCCATGAACCGTTGGAAAGCTCCAGGGGCCCCTGATAATCCAAATGGGATCCTGTTCCACTGATAAAGTCCCCAGGGGGTAATGAAAGCAGTATATGGGCGATACTCTTCCCTCACGAACCCCTGATGATAGGCCTTCCCTTGATCAAGTAAAGAGAACCAGGTGTTTCCTCCAAGATTATCCAGAACATCTTGGATTCGTGGTATCGGGTGCCGGTCAGCCAGGGTTTTAGCATTGAGCTGACGAAAGTCAATACACACGCGTAATATATTATCCTTCTTACGCACACATACTACTGAACTGGAAAAAGGAGACTTCGACTTAGAAATCCATCCCTTCCTCAACAGGTCGATCAAATAGTCCTTAACCTCTTGGTATAGAGGTCTGGGTATAGACATATAGGTTTTCTGTACTGGCGTTGGATCAGTCAGGTTGATCTCGATACGTAGGTCAACAGCACAACCGATGTTATCATCATTCTTGGAAAAAGCATCTGCTTCTTCATGTAACAGTTGTTTCACTTGGTTCTTTTGTTCAGCAGTGAGGTCACTATGTGTCAAATCAACAGGAGGATCCCATCCAGCTGGATCAGGTCTATTACTCACACCTTTTTCATTTCCAGTGACACGTCATCATCGGTACGAGGGTCAGCTGCTGCATCAATAGGGATGACAGACTGAACCTGTTGTAAATCACCCAACCGGGTGCCTCTGGGAATATCAATGCTGTGTTGTGTTGTGTTCTGGATGACAACACCAACCCTACAAGTTGAACCTCTCTCTGCGCTAACCAATGTTTCAGTTACCTCTATACCTTCAGGCCATGGCATTTCAGCATTTGGAATGAAAACTGCAGTTTCCGGGTCTCCAGAAATCCCGGTATGAGCACGACATTTCACTAGTGTTGTGTCTCCTCCATGAATAGTCACACGTTGTTTTCCAATCTTCACTGGGCATATCATCTCACTCTTGGACGTTTTGATCAAGTTGACGACAGCGTTTATCTGCTTATCTGACCTGGATGGTAATGCCTTGCCTAGATCTTCCTTGAACATGCTCGACGTGGTCTCACCCTGGAATTGTTCTATCACATTGTAACCAACAATCGGCACTTCACAATCTTTGACATCAGTCACCAAGAATGGGACCATCGTGCTCTTCCCCTTTTGTCCCAGTTTGAAATCCAGAGCAACCCAACCATTATATGGTATCGGTGACCCATTTGCAGCACTAATTGTCAAATCCGTGTCCACTAGTTCATCAATGGGGAGTATCTCTGCATCAGGTAAGTTCTGTTCCAACCATTTACTAGGTAGTATACATACCTGGGCCCCCGTGTCCCATAGTACACTTACATTCACATCATTTAATGAACATTTCATGAGACAGCGTTCACCCACGAGCTTCACCAATGATTGCTTCGTTTTAGGAGTTAATTGATACACATTACCTCTCAGTGATTCCATGTCAGCAGTTTCACTTTGCCCAGATCGGCTAGAAGTTTCAATGTTACTAACAAATGTAATGGATTTACATATACTACTGTGGTCATACTTAACCCAATGTTGACGTTGGCATTCAACAGACCAGTATAGAACTGACTTACATCCGGAACACTGAAAGAGAGCATGATCAGTACATTTACAAACAACACATGCTGGAGACACTTCATTAACTCTGGTCACTCCATGTCTCCCATTTGGCGTGACCTCAGTTCGTTTCCCGAGCTATTCCCCTTTGGGCAGTTAACTTTGTAATGGTCGCCTGCCCCACAACTCCAACAGTGTCTACATTGATCTCCAGTTTGTCTGCATCTGTAGCACCCACCCCTAGAGGAATGATTGAACCCAAATTTGCTACTTTGTTCCCTTCGGTCGTTCCTTGCATTGTCCTTTTGGTCACTGATTAGGTTCCGTAACCCGGCAATCTCTAAACGCAGTTTCTCGACCTCGGCTGTTTCTTTTCTCCCTGACGCTTGCTTCTCAAATGGAGGACTGGTTTCATCCGATCCCATGGGGCTACGATCCATCTGATTCACTTTAGCCTTTCGTCCCAAGTTGAATTTCTGTTGTCTCTCGTTTTCCTGAGACACATCGCATCATCGCTTTTAACAGTTCTCCATCAGTTGTCGTGGAGCTATGTAACAAAGGCTTCAAGTCAGACCGAATCGCTTCACTCAAAAGTGCAGTATACACAGCATGACGAAACATTGAGTTGACAAGGACAGGATCGTAGTTCAGTCCTGAATCCTGTTCTTTGGACGCAAATAGCGTCTTTTGACGCAAGTCCAACATCCGCATTAAAAACTCTTGTGGGTCTTCATTTGAGTGTTGAGTTGCGTTGCCGAGGGATTGATATAATTCCGTAGCACTAGGCTCCAGGTAATGGGTCTTAATGAGCCCACGAACCTCTTCTAATGTCAGGTCAGATGCACCACAAATGTCCAGATAACTGCGAAGGTGCGAGTTTGGTTCAATGGCGCGTCTTATAGCGTTTATTACCTCTATTTCAGAATGTCCCTTCCGGATACCCTCCTCGATCTGTCTTAACAGAGAGTTGTACTGTAGGGCAGTTTTAGACTTTCCAATCTGGCCGAAGATTTTGAATTCCCTCTTCCATGCCAAGAGTTCCGGCTTGATCTCTATGGGAACAGTCTCTTGGGCTTGATACATATATCGTTGTCCACCATTATCTTCAAATGATTGATCACTTGACAGTCTACCTAGAAAGGCATCAATACCGAGTAAAGTTGCACGGCCTCCATCTTCTTTAGTCACTTCATCGTCAAGAAACCGAAAAATGCCTTCAACTGCCTTTGGACGCGTACTCGTCTCTTCAAAAACTATTCCATATTTATCAATCAGTTCCTTCAGTTCGTCCAAGTTTGTGTCAGAATTTTTCCCAACACGTCTAACTTCAGTTCTTCTGGTGTTGCCATGGTTGCTGCTGTTCAACTTTAACTCTACTAGCTACCTTCCACCAAGTATCGCTCCGTCTCTCCTCCCGGACAGGCCCATAGAATGTAACGCCTATCGGTCCGGAATTCTGTGGGAGAGTAAAAGAATTGATAAAAACTGGAGCTTGTCTCGATCACACTTTAATTAAGATGGCGACCACAGCAAACAACGCTGGGTCACGTGATTTCTTGACCTAGCTCGCTTTTGCCTGACTAGAGTTGTTCCCCCTAGACCAGTGACAGATTCTCATATCCGATATGGATAATCCTCACAATGGATTATACAGAGTAATAAAAAAAAAAAAATAGGTTGCCCACAATAAGACACGGTTACACTCGCCAGCGCCTATACCTGACATATTCAATTATGATGGTCAACAGGGTCAACATAGGGAGGAACAATTGTAGCTAATGTATGCTTGCCAAATATAGCCAGTTTAGATGACAAATCCAACTACATTACCACTCTTTAAGCCAGATTGGAGTCCCAGCTGGGACTATGTCACAATGACAGCTACATGCTGGCCCTAGGGGTGAAACAGCATGTGCTGCTGTATAGTTTTAAAATAGGGCAGAAGTTTGGAATCACAATTTTACCGATAGTGTTGAATATTCGCTGTGGTGATAAAACACTGAACTGTTTATACTGGGTTTATGTTGCAAACTATGAACTTGATGAAATCTGATGAAAAATAAATAATTTACATTATTTGCAAAGAATATTAGTTTAGAAAACTTTACCCATTGATGTGTCTTGGCTAAAGTAGAATTGGTATGCCCATCAACATGATCAAAAATGAAACTGTATAATGCGATAACAAGTTCTGTCCATCTAGCCATCTGATACCATTTGTTGTCTGTGCCATATCTCCAGTTCCAATTCATGTATTAGTACCGCAAGAGGAATCCTATTGATTTTGAGATCAAAATTTCCAGGTCACAGTGGTTAAAAATCAGTAAATCTTATTTATGTTTAAACCTATAAGTACAGTTCAGAGATGTGGATTGTGATGGCGAAGAAGAAGCCTATTAGTTTTTACACCACTGCCAGTTTTGGCCAAAAGGTATTGTCTCTGTCGCTTCTGTGTGTCTGTCCATCTTGCTTTCTAAAAAATATCTTTTGCAAGTTGCCGGATTATGGCCAGGCTTTCCAAATTCATATAACAAATGCAACTGGTGATGAGTCAGAAGCCTGTTGATGATGACTGACCTTGACATATAATTTATCAAGGTCAAGTTCTAGTATTTGTCATATCTTTTGAAAGATTACACCTATGCTCTTGGATTCATACAATATAAGCTTATGCAACTGGTGATTGACAAACCTATTCAAGTTGATCAACATTGCCATATTTTATCAAGGTCAAATTCTAGTTAATGCGATATGTTTTCAAGGGTTAGAGCTAGTTTTTATAAATCCATACCACTGGTAATAGGCTAGAAGTATAATATACCAGTTGACAACCAGGACCTATTTTCTCTCGGTCAGATTCAATTTTTATAATATTTTATAAAGCTAGACAATAAAAATTGTCTCATGGATTGAATGATTGTGTGGATTTCTGTGTGCACAGGGATCTATAATGCTCTTGTTTTATCATGTTGATATTTACAGAAACCACATGCATGTAATCTACACGCATGACAATGTAGATGCCAATAAATCGTTCTTTCTTTCTATCAAACTAGGTCAGTGTATCTAATTGCCTAGATGGAGACTACTGATGAGAGATCAGACATTCCCACTTCAATACCACCCATAACTGAGATGACTGACAAGTTTGCTGCACGTACATGGGGCGATGAACCAGGTTATAGTGACCTATGTGTTGCTGAGACAGACTTCTTGCACACACCAGACGTTTCCATATTAATACCAGCTCCCACTGACATGGCTGATGACCTGATACACAGAAGTAATGTAACAGCTACCAATGAAACAATTGTTGACAAGACAGGAATGGTTGACATGGCGGGCATTTCCATTCTAATACCACCACCTACTGATAGTAACAATCATTCTGAGCCAGGTGATCTCAGAATTTTTGTTGCTGACACAGAAACTGTGGACAAAAAAACATATATTTCCAGTTTCTTACCTATTCCCACTGATGAATTGTACAACAATCTGATACATCCGAGTATTAGTGATCAGCCAGATGACAGCGAAATCAATGGTACTGAGATGACATGGATGGGAACTGACCATGGGGAAATGATTGACAAGATAGCAGACATTTCCACTTTAATCCCACCTCCTGTAGACATCGTTGATGAACAGATACACATGGAAAGCTGTATATGTAGTACCATGATGGGAACTCTAGACAATGTGGGCATCTCCATGGCAATAAAATCACCTGCTGATAGCAATAATAATTCTGAGCTAGGCAACAGTGGATTTTGTGTTGACGAGACAGAAACTGTGGACAAGAAACCTGATATTTCCACATTAATACCTGTACTCACTTATGACCTGACTGACAATATTGTACATGACAATGGCCCTGATTGCAATGCTGCCAAGAAGGGAGCTGTACACAGACGTGACAGAGTGGATAATGAACACATCATTTCCTGTTTGATGTCACCGCCCATTGGAATCAGAGGATCTTTAGACAGAGTTTATTCATATGGTGTGCATCGACTAGAAGCTGCGAGGGAGAAGCAAGTACATGAGAGAACTAGGACAGAGGACATAGTAGTTGGGAAAGCAGACATTTCCACTTTGATGTTATTATCCACTGGAATATCCAATAGCCTGATACAATGGCCAGATGGACACCAGTCAAACTTGCCCAACATGCCCAAGGTATGTTGTATGTTAAACTGTGTATTATATGTGGAAATGGTAAATGTAGCTTCTGTCATTCTATTTATAGTTCCTCCTGAAAAAAAATATTTGGAAAGGTGAATTTCATTTTATTCTCATTTTTTGAATCTGAAAATTCCATATCAGACAATAAAATTTGATAACTGACAAGGGAAATAATATTTAATTTGGAGGGTGAATGATGAAGATTAATTAAATTTTGAAAGCAGAATTTGGTTCCAACTTGGTCATGCCGAAATTCCTGTAGATGTGTAATTGCATGTTTTCCTGACCTAAATATTGAATTTCATCACAGATGGTTTATATCCATGATGTGGCTTTTTGAGTTTGAGTTAACAGAGATGGTCAATTATGATGCTGACATTCCTAGCTCAGGTATCATTTTGACCATCTTCACAAGTCCAGGTAAAACCTAAATCCTCACGGAGGGTTTACCTAGACATATTTGGTGATTCAAATGACTTCTTAAGTCGATGCTTCTATTATACAATCTTGATCATTTCATTCCCTGCACTTGTTTTGAATAAGCATGCCAGTATATCGCAAGTCAAAGCCAAAACAGTAGGCTTGGGATAGTATCCCAAGCCTACTGTTTTGGCTTTGACTTGCGATGTCAATTTCTGCGTGACATCAAAGCACTTTGACCCACGATGAAATTCAAACCTGTCACACCTCCTGCCTCACAGTGAATTGGCCTAATTAACTGGCGTAGCGGGTTCACAGATTGGGTTGATTTAGTGGAAACCCCTTCATCTATTTATATCCAGAACTCATATGGGTAACTAACGAAGCCAGTGTATCGATCCAAACAGATCGATCCATACACTGGCTCACGAGGAAGAATTTTGACGTGATGACTTTTCACCACATTTTCATCCCTATGTTCTTTTTTCGCTCTTCTCAGGGTAACACCTTCCCAAGCCTTGCTGTTCAGTGTGAGAAAATACCATACCCATGTCCAATATGTGATAAAAGCTTCAAGACAAAGTTTCCCTTGTCTCGGCATATGAAGACTCATCTAACAAAACCTCTACAGTACAATAACACAAAGGAAGTGTATGGTTGCTCAACATGTGAAGCAAATTTTGTGCATGTCAAAGACATGAAAGAGCACATCAAAGTCAATGAAGGGCACATACCTAAACTTCAGTGTACAAAATGTATTTGCAGAGACATATTGAAGTACATGATAATGGTAATCCCTTCAAATGTGATCAGTGTGATTTCTCTACTGAGTATGCTCCATCCTTAAAAAAACATGTGGCAAATCACTCAAGTGTCTACCATGAACCATGTCCAAAATGTAACAAACTGTTCAAAAGCATGTGGCATGTGCGTCGTCATGTAGAAACTGTCCACACGAATATCCCGCCCAGCTTTCTGTGCACAGTATGTGGTAAGACACTAAAGTGGGAAAAAAGTCTAGACGTGCATATGAAGATACATTCTGGTGATAAACCACATGAGTGTACAGTGTGTGGCAAATGTTACCCAACCAAATCCCATCTGTGGAAACACGCAAAAAGACATGCCTCAAAGGATATGCAATGTTTTATATGCGGTAAAAGATTCCTTTTCAAAGCTGTACTGGACACTCATATGATATGTCACAGTGAAGATATGCCCTTCGAGTGTGAGTTATGTGAAAAGAAATTCAAGCAACAGCATAACCTGGATAACCACATGAGAACTCATGTTGAACATTGGGAATTCAAATGTGATATTTGTGGTCAGGCATTCAAATGGAATCATAATCGAAAGAATCACATGAAGACCCATGATAAATATGTCCAAAATGACAAGAATGATCAGGGTGAAGAATTAAGATTATCTGACCCTCAAAACTGAAACTTGAGTGTTCACATCAATGTAGTGCCTAAATTCCTGTGTGCAGTCTGTGGTAAGGCCATAAAGACGGAGTATGCTCTCAATGCACACATGATATCAATACATTATGATGATAAACCATATGAATGTACAGAATTTGGGAAAAGGTGTTCTACAAGGTCCCAGCTGGCAAATCATAGAAGAAGACATGGCACAAAGGATATGCAATGTTTCATATGCAATAAAATATTCTTTTTCAGAGTTGTACTGGACACCCATATGTTATGTCACAGTGATGATATGCCCTTCAAATGTGATGAGCACTGTGGGAAGACATTAAAGCGGCAGCATAAACTGGATAGCAACATGAGAACTCACATTATTCAACTGTGACATTTGTGGTTGGTCATTCAAATGGGATCATATTCTCAGAAATCACTTGAAGACTCACAGAAATATCTAAAACAGAGAATGATCCAATGGAGAATTATGGTTTTCTAATCCCCAACACCGAATCAGGGATACCAATCGTCATATCTGTTGGTTAGGTTATGGAGGGACAGTATAGATGGGAACCAACTTCAGCATACATTTGTTTTGCGATGAAAACTTGAAACATGTCTAATACACATGTATTTAAACATCGTAGAGACAGAAGAGTCCAATGACGAGCTATTAGTTCTTTAAGTTCAGAAAGTCAACAGGATGTTTCTGGCTTCAAATTTTGTATAAAAGAAGTGTTCATCAGGTTCATCGAGCAGTTTCAAGTATTTTTCATCAGAAAGCCAGAATTGTGTTCCTGTCCTCGCATCTGTGTGAATGAGTTTGGCTCAGGGTTGAGCCAAATTATATTTAAGAAATAATGTTCTCATAGGCGTGTTAAATGGTTATTTTATACACGGTTAAGTATGAGGCGCCGTTTGTGACAATATTGTCAACGACAAATATATAGAGTTAAAACCAAAATATAAAGTCACCGTTTGTGAAAATATTGTCAAACACAAATATATAGTTAAAACCTTTGTAAATATATATGAGGCGCCGTTTGTGACAATATTGTCAACGACAAATATATAGAGTTAAAACCAAAATACAAAGTCGCCGTTTGTGAAAATATTGTCAAACACAAATATATAGTTAAAACCTTTGTAAATATATATAAAACGAAATAAATAGGGCCTATATATAAAGTTTTTTATTTTTTATTTTTATAAATATTGTTTAACATAAATAACGATAGGAAGTTAAGACGTTAAATTTAACGTAAATATAAAGTACACGAACAAACTTAAATAAAGTGTACATGTAAACCGGATATGCCCAAAGGAAGCTGCGCAATCGATGTGCGCGCGAGTAATACTGGTTAATCAAAACTGCAACTGAGTTCGGAAGCGAAACTATGACAGCGGTGAAAACCACTCGCATGTCACAGATGTGGCGAATCAAACAATAAGATCACGTACCTGAACATATTTCAGCTCACTGCCATAATGATTTAGTAAAGGCCTATTCCAATTTTCAACAATTACTGTTATCATTTACAATCGTACTTCAGAGTTATCACATCAATTAGATATAAATACATCTACTTATAAATCACCATAAGATATCCTAGCCTGCAGCCAATATCACGGCCTGTCCCTTAGATGTTCAATCTACGATTCCGCCGGCCAAGTCGCTGGTTGCTATTTGCCGCATAAAAACATCAACAGAAGTTGAAATAAAACATGCGCAATAACGATGCATTAATTATGCGCAACACAAATATTAGGCAATTTGAAATCATACTGAATATGAGCATATTTCATTGATCAGAATATGATCATTCATAGCCTAGTTATAGGATTTGGAATTATATTGTCGTTTTGTATATTTTATCGTTTTTCGATAATTTCCGAATTTCCAAACAAGACAAAAATTTGCAGGGAACTTGGTATAAGTACAGCGAATGTGGAAACTAATGGGTCATGAGGAAGCGGTTGCACTATGCTGGTATCATCAAACGTACCGCTCTCAAATTATGAAAGAACCATGGCGTATACTGTGGGAACCACCAGTGTGGATTGTACTGTTGCGTTCACCGTTCCTCGTTTTCATTATCGAGATCATTTATTATAGCATGATACGCTTACTTGATCTCAAACTTTTTAGGTTTTAAGTTAGTATAACGTAAGTAGAATAAAATAAACTGTTGATATTCGTAAGCGCTAGGTACTGGGTTCAATCCCTGGCCGGGTCATACCAAAGACTTGAAAAATGGAACTTGTTGCTTCCTCGCTTACGCTCAGTATTAAGAGGATAGAACAAGGACGGTGTCAGTATAATGTGACTGAGTGGGGTGTCATGTTTGCCTACGGAATGATATTTCGGTGGGACAGCAGTATAAAATGGCAGCATTAGATCTGCTCGGTTACAAGTAGTTAACCACACCCCTCCCACTCACCTCCCTTCCCTTCCCCGTCGTGATATAGCTGAAAAAATGTTGAAAGCGACGTTAAACCCTATTCACTCACTCGTCAGCGTATATAATAGGGTTAATACCGATGCCCGTCAAGAACCCCACGCGTATTGAAGATCAATTAGCGATTAGCACGCAGGGGTAAAATACTGAGCGTAAGCGAGGAAGCAACAAGTTCCATTTTTCAAGTCTTTGGTATGACCCGGCCAGGGATTGAACCCAGTACCTAGCGCTTACGAATATCAACAGTTGATTTTATTCTACTTACGTTATACTAACTTAAAACCTAAAAAGTTTGAGATCAAGTAAGCGTATCATGCTATAATAAATGATCTCGATAATGAAAACGAGGAACGGTGAACGCAACAGTACAATCCACACTGGTGGTTCCCACAGTATACGCCATGGTTCTTTCATAATTTGAGAGCGGTACGTTTGATGATACCAGCATAGTGCAACCGCTTCCTCATGACCCATTAGTTTCCACATTCGCTGTACTTATACCAAGTTCCCTGCAAATTTTTGTCTTGTTTGGAAATTCGGAAATTATCGAAAAACGATAAAATATACAAAACGACAATATAATTCCAAATCCTATAACTAGGCTATGAATGATCATATTCTGATCAATGAAATATGCTCATATTCAGTATGATTTCAAATTGCCTAATATTTGTGTTGCGCATAATTAATGCATCGTTATTGCGCATGTTTTATTTCAACTTCTGTTGATGTTTTTATGCGGCAAATAGCAACCAGCGACTTGGCCGGCGGAATCGTAGATTGAACATCTAAGGGGCAGGCCGTGATATTGGCTGCAGGCTAGCATATCTTATGGTGATTTATAAGTAGATGTATTTATATCTAATTGATGTGATAACTCTGAAGTACGATTGTAAATGATAACAGTAATTGTTGAAAATTGGAATAGGCCTTTACTAAATCATTATGGCAGTGAGCTGAAATATGTTCAGGTACGTGATCTTATTGTTTGATTCGCCACATCTGTGACATGCGAGTGGTTTTCACCGCTGTCATAGTTTCGCTTCCGAACTCAGTTGCAGTTTTGATTAACCAGTATTACTCGCGCGCACATCGATTGCGCAGCTGCCTTTGGGCATATCCGGTTTACATGTACACTTTATTTAAGTTTGTTCGTGTACTTTATATTTACGTTAAATTTAACGTCTTAACTTCCTATCGTTATTTATGTTAAAAAAATATTTAGAAAAATTTAAAAAAAATAACTTTATATATAGGCCCTATTTATTTCGTTTTATATATATTTACAAAGGTTTTAACTATATATTTGTGTTTGACAATATTTTCACAAACGGCGACTTTATATTTTGGTTTTAACTCTATATATTTGTCGTTGACAATATTGTCACAAACGGCGCCTCATATTAGCGCCTTAATGCCTTTTAATAAATGAGACGTTCAAACAAATGCTTCTATTGAGCTATTGCTCTGACATACACCGCTTTTCAATTCATACCCGAGGTTTTCAACATCGACGCTGTTCTTTCGATTTTCATATGGACCGGTTCCTTGTCCAGCAATTTCATATGGGTCACGAGGTCGGCATACTGCTGATGTAAAGCCCGTCGTAGTCTGGGTGCCAATGTGTTATGGGCTAAAATTGCGGCTTCCTCTTTCGAATACCCTTTGGGGTGAAACTTGTTTTCTGTGGCATCCAGCGTCTCGCCAATCTCGGCGTCCATACTTCCTTTGAACAAAGAGTTAACATTGTGACGTGGTCATTCCCTCGTAGGGGTTTGGGTTGATCCTTAGCAATTGGGTGATATTCCGGGACTGGTGGTATGAAGGGGACCCGCTGCATGGGGGCGGGCTGCTGCTGCTGATCGGGTGCTGCCAGGTGTGGACTCGGTGGATGGTGTAGGGGTATATGACGTTGTGGTGACCCCTCGCCGAGTAAGCGGTAGTCATCAACCGGCGATCTCCGGGGGTATGAGCTTTTAAGTCTACGAACAGGTAGCCGTACAGACGACTTGTCACGCCTTGAAACGCCTGCATGAAATGGTGCTCTGTCGATGGGAGAACAACACAAAGTATTGGCAGTTTAAGGCAATATCTCTGGGCGCCGTCGCTTGAGGAACGAGATTCTGGTTCAAATAGATGACGGACAGATTCCGATGATGAAACCCTTTGGTGAATAGGTCCGCCATTTTTGAATTGTCCTTGGCTGCACTTATCAGGTCATCTAGCACCACCACACTGGTTTGCTCGGGGTCGAAGAAATACACTTGATCGATATCGTGAGCAATTCCTGGGACGAAGCTCACATTCTGTGATAGCGTATTCTCGTACGCGGGCTGCCATTGACTATAATGCCATACAACGCGTGTCGGAGCTGGGGTTGCCACATCTTCTTCTAAGAACTTCATCACCCAGGACGTCTTTCCACATTCCGTAGGTCCGCTCACCGTCATCGTATAGGGATGCTCTACTCCACTTGGTAGACCTATAGCGGAACTCGGTGGTGTCTCTTGCCTATGCATTAGACGAATATGTCTGAGCATATTGTAGCGACGAGAGAATGTCTTCTGACAGAACGTATATGTACTCGACATGGTATCAGGTCAGAGGGTTGACAAAAACTGAGGCTAATGGTGTACAACCTTATATGACCACTCACTCACTCACCTGTGGTGCAACCTGTACCCTATAGCCTGTAGCAGACCAACGTGGTGGTGCTAGATGACCTGATGAGTGCGGCCAAGGACAATTAAAAAATCGCGGACCTATTCACCAAAACGGTCTCATCATCGGAATCTGTCCATTATCTATTTGACCCAGAATCTCTTACCCCAAGGGATGAAATATAGAGATATTGCCTTGAACTGCCAATACTTTGTGTTGTTCTCCAATCCCATCGATAGAGCACAAATCCGTTTGTTTGGTAGTCGAATCTATCCTCAAAACATCGATAATTTCCCGCAGGCGTATCAAGGTGCGACAAGTCGTCCGTACGGCTACCGGTTCGTAGACTTAGAAGCTCATACCCCCGAAGATCTTCGGTTGACGACCCACCGGTTACCCGGCGAGGGGTCACCACAGCGTCATATACCCCTACACCATCCACCTAGTTCACACCTGGCAGCACCCGTCCAGCAACAGCAATCCATACCCCATACAGCGGGTGCCCTTCATACCATCAGTCTCGGAATATCACCCAATCGTGAAGGATCAAACCAAACCCATACAAGGGAATAACCACAATGTGAACTCTAGGCTATGGAAGAATTTGTTCAAAGAAAGTATGTACACCGAGATGGGCGAGACGTTGGAGGCCACAGAAAACAAGTATATTCGAAAGAGGAAGCCTTAATTTTAGCCCATAACACACTGGCACGCAGGCAACGGTGAGCTTTACGTCAGCAGTATGCTGACCCCGTGACCCATATGAAATTGCTGGACAAGGACCCGGTCCATATGGAATTCGAAAGAACAGCGTCGATGTTGAAAACCGCTGGCATGAATTGGAAAGCGACGTATGTCTGAGCAATAGCTCAAAAGAAGCATTTGTTCGGACGCATCATTAAAAGGCGTTAAGATTAGGCGTTAAGGCGTTGAGACAGACGTTAAGGCGTAACGACGGGCGTTGACGGGTGTCTCTACATTTCGATGAAATAATGTCAATTCCATGGAATATCTAAAAATCCGGGCTCCTGAGCAATTTCACCAGGGCGTTGAAGCGGTAAGCTGGGCGTTGGCGGGCGTTACTGTCCATAAAAGCAAGCGTACCCCAAAAACGTGCAGGGTCGACGTTCTACCATCAACATGGGTTATAGTTGCTCTGAGTGCGAACGCACGTTCACCAGACATTACCATATGATGCGACACCAGAAGAATGCACATGGGATTGAAGACCCTGAGGAAACTATTGAGGCGGATGCTGATACAGAGACTGCTGAGAGTCCGTCGACTGATACCGAAACAGAGACTGTTGAGAGTCTTATCTACCGATACGGAGAGCCTGAGCTCAGATAGTTAGCCGACATTCCAGGGAAGGGAGGACGAACCTACCTTTTGGAATCGTATTGTGCATGAAGCTATTAATAGCTATGCTGTGATAATTGAAGACGCCGGACAGGATAACTTACAACAGGCGTACACCCAGTTGCGCCCCTGCATCAGGAAAACAGCCAAGGCCATCTATAGCCTGCTGCCGCTTGAAATGAAAGGCGACCCCGCGCACAAGTCCATCATGAAAACCAAGCGTCACTTGGAAGAGGATATGGGGTTACCACCCACTGAAGCCCTGAAAAATGCGATCAGAATGCGCAAACAACTATTTGAGGACATGCTGCTTGAACAGTATCCCGGACTGCCCGACGAAGATTAGAACATACGGATCAGAGCGAACATGACCGAAGATTGAACTTTCTCACACGATGGCTTCTGATTGGACAAGAGCCTACTTGAATTGTAAACATACCCAATGCGGCTCCCCCAGCGTGGGTATGATGTACTGGAGGGGAGAATACATTGATTGGATTGTCATCCTTGTTGTTGTTGTTCTCTCATCAGTCTACATCATGGCGTCAAGGCGTTATGCTGAGGTGTTAAGGTGTTCAGATAGGGCGTTAGGGCGTTGACGGGCGTCCCAACATCTCGATGAATTAGTGACAATTCCATGGAATATCTAGAAAATCTGAGCTTCTGAGCTATTTCACCAGGGCGTTGAAGCGTTAAGCTTGGCTTTGGCGGGCGTTGCTACAAGATGACACCTCGCACGACGCATTCGGACCACGGATGATGTATGATGTACTGGAGGGGAGAATAAATTGATTGGATTGTCAGCCTTGTTGTTGTTGTTCTCTCATCTGTCTACATCATGGCGTTAAGGCGTTATGCTTTGTTGTTAAGGTGTTCAGATATGGCCTTATGGCGTTGACGGGCGTCACTGCATTTTGATGAATTAGTGACAATTCCATGGAATATTTAGAAAATCAGAGCTTCTGAGTTATTTCACCAGGGCGGTGAAGCGTTAAGCTTGGCGTTGCTACAAGATGACACCTCACACGACGCATTCAGACCACGGATGGTCCAATTGTACCCCAAACATCTTCCTTCACACCCCCAAAATGCTCACTCTGGCTACTACGCCTACTGATGACGTCACCAATGACGTCACAGATGGCATGGACATCCCTCAAGTCGTGGTCTACACCACGAAAGCTTCACTGACACCTCACACGACGCATTCGGACCATGGATGCTCCCTCAAACACACCCACGTACCCCAAAAATTGTTGCTTTCTATACTACGACCAGACTGCGCATACACAGAAGGATGAAACCGGGCTAGATACTAGCCCAGTCCGACGCTACCCCAAGAGGACTTCAAAATAAGACCTCATACGGTCCAATTGCACCACTGTGGGTCCATCTCGGCCTCAAAACGTCCAATGAAATACACTTTTTGCTGCGCATGCGCAGATAGACGCAATTTCCTTCCCACACTCATTCCGTTGGATGCTCCCTCACGAGAGCTTCATGATGACACCTCACACGGCCCAATCGGACCAATAGGTGTCCACCTTGACCCCAAAACGTCCAACCGATCTGCCTACCCAGTGCGCGTGCGTCATCTGGACTTCTACAAAATTTCACCGCTTGGCTTCGAAACCCCTGTCATCTTGTTCCACGTGGTGAGACGAGAAAAACAAGATGCCACAACCCATACCGCAAATGTCCATGAGTGGGTTTCTCATCAGGTTAAAAGTATGGGGCTATCCACCCCATCAGACCTACCTGAACTTTTCAAAAACTTTGACCGCTTGGCTTCGAGACGCCTCCCATCGTGTTCTACGTGGAGAGACGAGAAAAACAAGATGCCACAACCCATATCGCAAATGTCCATGAGTGGGTTTCTCATCAGGTTAAAAGTATGGGCCTATCCACCCCATCAGACCTACCTGAACTTTTCAAAAACTTTGACCGCTTGGCTTCGAGACCCCTCTCATCGTGTTCCACGTAGTGAGACGAGACAAAACAAGATGCCACAATCCATACCGCAAATGCCCATGGGTGGGTCTCCCAGTGGACAAATATTGACCACTGAGCCAGTATGGACCTATCCACCCCATCAGAACTCCGTGAACTTTTCAAAAAAATTCACCGTTTGGCTTCGAGACCCCTCCCATCGTGTTCTACGTAGTGAGACCAGAAAAACAAGATGCCATAGCCCATACCGCAAATGTCCTTGAGTAAGTTTCCCAGTGGACAAATATTGTCCACTGAACCAGTATGGACCTATCCACCCCATCAGACCTCCGTGAGCTTTTCAAAAAATTCCTCCCTTTGGTTTCGAGACTCCTCCCATCGTGTTCTACATCGCGAAACGGGGAAAACAAGATACCACAACGCATAGTAAAATTCACAAGAAAAAAAAGAAAAGAAAAAAAATGACCACTCCTATACCCGGTGCAGGCATTCCCCGTATACATTAACATTGGAAATCATTTGGTTGACAAGGGACCACATTCTGCGAGCGGAGGATTTTTTTTGACCGTATCACCGCCGAACCGCATCACCGCGGAGGAATACTTCCCCGGGTCACTTCTGTTCACGTAACTTTTGCCGGAACTATATTGTACTTGATCTCCAGCAAAGCGCCCCCTGTCGGTTGCAAGAGTTACCTCTCCCGACAAAAGGGGAGGGATACGGTATTTTATATACTACTCGTGTGGAAACTGCATTGTCTCCACAGGAACAGTTGCAACAAATGTGCGGCTGAGATACTAAGGCTACGTCCTGGAATCCACCGTATTCTCGGCTCTGAATGTAGGGTGCCAAGGAATGTTTTCGTGTAGAGTCATATGGTTGCTTTTTAGTCGCCAGACGTCGTCAGTTTTTCCCACTCTTGCATACCGTTTCAATTTATAGTGGTGTTCTGCACTCACGAAGGCACGGTACGGTTTGCATAGTACGGTTTACATAGACGTTTGGTACGGTTTACACAGACGTAAATCTTGCGTCTGTGAATCGTTCGTTCCGATACACACCATCGTTTAACAAATGTTGACGATCGGCTTGGTAAACATCCTGACCATTGGAATATCTTGGAATGGTCACGAGTGATGATATGGTCGCCACCATTCTGAACCCGATCTTCACCATTCTGGAGCATTCAAATGGCCACACTGTTTACCATACAGATCCATCGCGATTAGAACTTATGTGTGTACAGTACATGGTCTGTACGTGTTACACATCGTATGAAATCTGGAGTAGCTAGTTTAATTGCATACTCCACTTGACAGCGCCTATATGCTTGTATCAAGAAAGTCCAATAAATATATAATGTTTCAAGGGTATCGGAATTATTACTTTGAATATCTCGATGATAAACTCCATAATCATCTGTCAACAGAAATGTACCGGTAACTGTACACATGCCGTACTGCAGACATGTGTGAGTGTCATATATCTGTACATCCCCACCCCGCCTCCCTGAAAATATTTCTCTTTCCCATCACAATATTTCATCCTACTCCATCCTGCAAAAAAAATTATATAAATAATAATAATAATAAAAAAAAAAAATTTTTTTTTTTTTTTTTTTAAAAACCCCGAAAAGTGCGAGGATATCAACAATTTTCTGCATTGTTACGTGTAAATGTATCTGAACTTTGGGACTACCTACTCGGACGAAATTCAAGAACCAACTAACTAGACAACTATGAAAAGAACCCTCATTGTAGGCCCACTGGTAGGCCTACACTGTATTCTCAATGATTTTCTGTGAAATTTCTGTTGAGCTCTATTCTCAGCAACAAATCAGTTTTCGAATAGTAATATTTCGAATATCTTGTCAATTGTGGTGTACGGTATTTCTTCTCACAATGAGGTCAATTCATGAAATATGAAGTCTGGAATAAGAAGGAACCAACCCGAACAGGGCGATGTTTGCGCGAATGTCGATGATTTACGTTCACTTTTAAGTAAATATGATGATTATAGCGATGGCTATTACCATATAAACGTAAAATATCGACCCTCGCGCAAAACATCGCCGTGTTCGGGTTGAAGAAGATTTTAGAAGAAAAAAAGAAGAAAAAAACGGTGCCCAGTCGAGATTTCATTGCCGTGGTTCGCGCAGATGACAAAAACATCAGAGACTGGTTTAACTGATGCTTATGTCACATCAAGCACCTGAAACGGGGCCAGTGGGCGAAAGCATAGTTGAAGAATTAGGCCTGCGTACGGAACGATGCTGGTGGCCACTGTCCTTATTTTATTGTTCTCTGACATACGCTGGGTTACTAAAGACATATTATAATATCACATTGCGCCCCATTGTCTACCACTCTTGTCCATCCAACATATTGTCTCGTGTCTCTGTGTTGTTGACCGAAAATCTGTTTCGATGAGGGAGTTATTCTAGTATAGATAGTCCGTTTCCGGGTCGGCTTGCAGTCATACATTTGCCATAATTCGACTGGGACGGTTTCGTGTTCTGGCGAGTAAAACCATTTCATTTGATGGCAAATGATTTCCCTCTCAGGTTTGTCTAAACAAAACGTTCCTTGTTAGTGTTGGTAAACAAGTATCATCAAGCAAGCAAGTACTGTTTTAGTTCAACAAGCTGAACCCTGCTGACATTTAATTTTGTGATATTGACAATGCAGCCTGCATTGTCAATATCACAAAATTAAATGTCAGCAGGGTTCAGCTTGTTGAACTGTTTATGATTGAAAGCTCCAAACTGCACCATTCACATAATTCCCATATTTTCATATTTTGTATTTTTTTTTGCATTTTGCACACATGCTTGCCGACTAATTACCATAAATTTTCACTAGGACATTCAACACATGAACACATGTGAAACCTGCTCGCCGACGCCTATACCTGACAATCAATTACGATGATCAACCTGATCAAACAGTATATTGGGAGGAACAATTATACAGCATTTGCGCCAAATATTGTTGTTGTTGTTTTGGACGTTCCTCCTTTCAGACTATAGGAGCACCCACTTAGAGGTGTAGAAGCTTGCAGTAACCCCGCTGCTTAAGGGTTGTCGAGACAGGGTCAGTAGCAGTCGAGGTCCCTAACTCAGAAACTCTGGCTGTGATAGGTAAAATATAGGGTAAGGGGGCGTGGCATTCCTATCACAGGATTCCGATTCAGCAACAACAACCAAAAAAAATAGACTCCTTAGCCGATGTTTTCGGGCTATCGAGGTCCCGTGCTGTGCAGGCTGTGCAACTTATTTACAGTGCATTGACACCTCCTGATTGTACATATAGATCCGTCCATTTTTCCGACCAGGTGTGTGCGATATACTACTTTGAGTGGATTTATATAGCGGTCACTGAAAACACCCAGGTACTTTATTCCCCAAGTGCCTCCGCTGGCGAAGGTCTAGCGTAGCAACTAGTTCCACCAACAGTCCATTTTACCCTGGACACCGAATCAGTCCAGCGCCTTGTGAATAGGCGAGTATATAGCCAAAATATAGCCTTTTTAAATGGCAAATTAAGTCACTGGCCCGAAAATGTGCCGGACCCTATAATGTGCCTAACTCCGGGTTTTATGTGATGTTACCGCGCATTTTTTGCATTATTCCGATCAATGTTTTCTCACATGCTATAGCCATAATCGCTCATAATCTAGATTATCTCACAATGTGTATCGTGGTGGTTTGACAAGATTTGGTCCTTTGAAACACAACGGTAGCAAGGGGTGTCATTCAAACCATGGAGGTATTAAAACGGAAAAAGGCACTGTTACACAACCGAGGACTGTCAGACTGGCCAACGCCCACGGTAGTGTCTATAGGGAATGAGATGGACCAACCAGCTGGGAAAATTCACTTATCGTTTAGTTTTGTCTGTTCAAATGAAGGGGGAGGTAACTCGACTCTGAGTATGACTGGTACATTTCCATTTTTCAGAGCGGAGAAATCGCGACAGAGTGTTGATTTTGAAAGTGAACAGGTGAAACCCTCAAATGTTGGGTAAGGTGAACGCAATCTGATAGTAAGTAGATGACCGTATAATTTGAACCACCCATTATAGCCGACGGCAGCTAAGCTGGATTTGAAAACATATAACCAAATTTTGAAGGATTCGAAAACGATGGACGGGGAAGAACAACAACAACAACGCTTGGATCTTGTCCAAGGCCATGTGGGACTGGAATACGTTCTCCTTTAATATGTTGTCTACCATGGCGAACATCCAATTAAAAGAAAGGCTGTCAGTCACCCATTGTATTGGACTAGCTTGGGTCCTACTGTTTACCGTCCAGGGTAGCCCTTGTTGGCGTGACCAGGGGATGCTCACGCCATAATAACTTATCCATATCATGGAGTTAACAGGCGCCGCGGAGCATATTCAAAAGTGGGAGGCTGACCCCTATCTCGACCATAAAGTGGGGGGGCTGAAGTCGCCCCGAGATAGGGCTTATAACATTACAGCTCCGAAAAGTGGGGGCCCCCCAGCCCCCCCCAGCTCCGCGGCCCCTGGTTAAATATAGATGGAGGGACAACTCCGCCAGCCGCCGGTCGCTGACCCGTGAGGTCGCCCACAGAGCTACTGTATTCTGAATGGCCGTCAGTCACGATCTGTCCGTTTGATATTCAATGTATGATTCCGCCGACCGAGTCGTTGGTTCTTATTCGCAGCAGTAAAACATTAACCTAAGTTGAAATTAAAAATGCGCAGTAGTTCTACGTAAAAATAACGGTGCATTAAGTATGCGCAACACAAATAGTAGGCAATTTGAAATCATACTGAATATGAGCATATTTCATTGATCAGAATATGGCCATTCATAGCTTAGTTACATGACTTTGGAATTATACTGTCATTTTGTATATTTTATCGTTTTTTCTACAATTTCCGCATTTCTCAACAAAACAAAAATTTGCAGGGCAGGGAACTTGGTATAAGTACAGCGAATGTGGAAACGAATAGCACATGGGGGACCGGTTGGACCAGCTAAAAAAATTCTCAAAAACCCCATTTAAAATACATGGGCAATTTTGCCACGAACAGAAAATACATCATGTTTGCTGCCGAATTAACAGCATTTCAAAAATGACACATTTTGTGCTTGCGTTCAAGATCAAATAAAAGAGTATATATCAGTCTTTGCCATTTTAGGGACCGGAAGCCTGAATCTGGATAAAATGCAATATTGTAAACACTAGATTGGCATTTTCTCGCTTTTGCGCTGCCTCAAAGCTATTAACTAATGAGTCATCCAAGGCCGTTTTACCCCCTGCGTGCTAATCGCTAATTGGTCTTCAATACTTGTCTATTGAGGAATGGTTCCCTGGTGAGTAACAATAATTTCTACCCAATTATTAAGGCAAAAAGAGGATTTGAGAATGGGAAGCATAATAAACACATCCTGTATATATTACAAATGAATATGGCCTCTATATTGTATACGGTGAGTGTGTGCTGCTAAAATTTTGATATATAAGAGCTGAAAATACATGGTTGCGACTTATTTACAAAATTTTCTGACCAAGAGCAACACCTTCAGCACAACGAAGATATTCTTTCTCACGGCAAAAAAATGGACCTGCATGTGGAACAACTTCGGTTAGCCTGTCGCTTGTGTGTGGGGACCGAAAAACTTGTATCCTTTCGATAGAAACCCGGTTTCAAAACACAAATTCAAGAAACAAATCTTGCAGGCATGTGGCATATATATCCAGAGTGATATAATTTATAATAGAAACGATGTAAGTGATGTGCCTATCACTGTTGGGTCAAAATAGTCTCTCATTCCCTCCATGGTGAACCTCAACACTTCCCGGTAGCGTGCACAGCGGGCGGCTAAGTACCAATTCACATTTCCAATACACTCAACTTATACTAGCTTTGATGACGTCGATGGGGCGCATGCGTGGGAATCCGACAACTGCCGAACATGACCGAACCTGCTTTAATCCCCCAAATACACACAGGCTAATCCGACGAATCCCTGCTGTGGCAGAATCATACATTGAACACTTCGATCTGGCAGAGTTGTCTCTCCATCTATATTTAACTCCATGTCCATATAAACACCCAATATGCTCACGAAAGCACAGAGGGTAGAAAAAAAACAACAAAACAAGTGACTAGTTTGTTGTTGTTTCTCGACACACATCAAAATGTCCTTCCTCCTCGCTTCACGCCAACGCCATCTTTCTTTCCCTTTTTTTTGTGCACACGATTACCCAAAATGCAAACCACGCACGTGTTTGGAAAGAAATTTGTCCACTGGCAAACAACATGTCGGCTGTTAGGTGGGCCGTCGAATTTGAATTATTCACTCAAAACAGAACAAAGGAATATTTTGAAGTATGTGCGTGCCATGAAGCAACAGAATTGATGGCCCCCCTAACAGCTGACATGCTGATTACCGGTGGACGAATTTCTTTCCGAACATGTGCGCGGTTTGTATTTTGGATAAACCCCTCGGCGAGAGCCTCGGGCTTCCATGAAACAACACGTGCTCACGGAGTTGAGCAGGGAAGACGTTAGTTTGTCCCGAGAAACAACAACAGCCCGGAGTCACTTATTTTTTCCTACCCTCTTTGCCATGTTTGCATTCGTGAGGAGTTTGTTTGTGTACAGTATTGAAGTTGATGGTATAAGGTACGGTTTAAATATCTATTTCTGTCAAATTACATGAAATGGAATTTTGATGTTGCTCGCGCGCTATAGCTTGGTTTCTCCGACGCAATGGTGTGAGCATCCCCTGGGCACGCCAACAAGGGCCACGTCCAGGGAGTTGTACACGAAACTGCTTAAGTTACGATAAACGTAAGGACACTTGCGTTGCCCTAGCACCATTGTGGGCAGTGGTAATGAATTCGAACCAGGCATACCGGTAGTCGTCAGTTCATTCATATTTTCACGACCGCATTGTCTCCTCTATTCCCCTCGATTAGTTGAACTATGTGTAGCATGACTGCCTGGTTATTGGACACTTTTTTATGAATAAGAGTCTGCAGGTCGGCCATGCAACCATGTATGGCCGAGAAAGTAACACTGGATAAAGGACTAAGTTTCTTTAGTGATAAATCATCATAAAAAATATTGAAAAATTGAAGAAAAAATACGGGGAGCGCCTAGCCACATATACAGTACAAGGCAGAAATAACTTGTTCATAAACGCGAGTAGAACGCGAAGTAATTGGGACTGACCCGCGCTAGTTTATTGAAGAAGTCGCGACTATAAATTTCGGAACACGCGGTTTAGACCCGACTGATTTCTGTAAACGCGTCAGCGTGTAAAAGCGGCCGATGTCGCTATCGACGCGATCGTCTCGGGTTTTAACGCGATCCACAGGCATATTTCGAAAGGGATTACTTTATTGATCGCGTCAGATGGAGTCTTGTTGGCCGAACAAGCCAAGATTGACCACCACGTAAGAAATTCCCCACACAGTAAAATGTTCGTCGAGTGAAAGCTCATTGATAGTCCACACCATTCAATAACGAAATAATCGGAAATATAAGTTCAAAGTTTATTAAGAATCATATTATAAACGTATAAGAAGTTTATTTTGTTGAATACGTACCTTCATTGTGATGGAAATTGAGAAAATCAGCGAAGAATTTGCCGTGTTTTGAACCATCTTCAGCGTCATCGAAATCTCATTTCCCGCGGTAGAATGTGGGAGATATTGGCTTCATTCCAAAGGCCATTTCCCCCACTTTCGATCTATGATGAGTGATTTAACAACTAACAAAGAAATCACGAAGAATTTGATTGAATAGACATGTCCTTGTCATGAATATTCGTTCGATAAAACAAGGTCGACTGAGCTGGTTAATACCGCAAAGCTGATTAGTTGAGAATGAGGTCATCATAGGAGAGTCTATGAGACAATCGCAGCGATTGACCGGCTGTCTGTCTGTATGCCGGTCTTCAGTGCCGAGTGAATTTATCGCAGAGAAAATGCCTCAGTTGGAAACTTTAGCGAGCCGACTGTTGGATTTACAATGGAAATAAAGGGTTTCTCCAATTTATATGTCGGATTAAAACCCACAAAGATGATGTACTGGTATTTTAGCACGATCGTCCGCTTGAATTGAGCGAAAATTATTGTTTGGATGGGACATAGACGCAAGGTACATGTAATGCTCATTGTTGCCGAAATCAATTTTTTTTCTCGCCTGGTCTGGTTTTATTTTAGACACAAAAGCGCAGATATTTTCAAGGACAGATTAATTAAAGTGTGGGCTTTCTGAAATATATATATTTAGCGGGGTATCAATCAAGCTACATGCAAATATATTGCTTCAAAAAACACAGTCCATAACAAAATCCTCCCGCATGCATTCATCTGAGCATACAAGGCTGACAAACGAGACTATCGGCAAGTAGCAAAGGAACTCGTTTATTTACAACACGCGACTTGTTCTGATCGCGTCATGCAGTTACGGCGTACCGTCGACGCGTTTCAGTCGAGATTATGCTTTTGTTTTTGCACGATTTAGGCGAGTTTTCAGGCTGCGATTAATAAATTATAGTCGCGAAAATGATTTTTTTCACTCGCGTTTATGAGCAAGTTATTTCTGCCTTGTACTGTATGTAACTCAGTATATGTAGACACAACTGAGTTGCACATGACATCCTTAATAGGAAAGTCATCAGTATCGTGCTTTTCTCCGTGGCCAATCATGACAAAATGTGCAACTGACTATGGCATGTAACGGGTTGTAACATGTCAAATATACTTCTCTCCCCCGACACAAAGTATCTTCCCCATTCCTGCAGCGCAAGTATTTGTAAATGGCACCAAATCATGTCACTATCTTCCTATCACATTCAAATGTTGAAAATGGCAGAAGTGCAAGAAATGCCCCAATGTGCATGCTCCGCATTGAAACGGAACACTTTACGATATGTCGTAAAGATGAAGTCATCAGCTAGTGGGTGGGGACTAATGCACGTGGTCAAGCTCCATCTCGGTAACCCCAGCAGCTGGTGATGCCTTCTTCTATACGACATATCGTAAAGTGTTCCGTTTTAAGGCGGATCATGCGCATTGGAGCATTTCTTGCACCTCTGCCATTTTCAACATTCGAACATGATAGGAAGATAGTGACATGATCTGGTCCACCCAGCAGTAATCCTACACAGGACTGGCCTATCCAGCAGTAATCTCACATGTGACTGAACTATCCAGCAGTAATCTCACACTGGACTGCCCTATGTACATGTACCTGTAATCCGACAGCACTGACCTATCCATCTTACATGGGATTAACTTTTGCCAGTAATCCCGTATGGGACTGATGTTATTGTCTGTATCAGATAATCTATTCCAGACATTATTGTCTGTACCACATCACCTATTCCAGACCTTATTGTTTGCTCTACATGTATGCTTTCAATACTGCTGCACCTTTGGCGGATGATCCCGCAAGGCGAGATGTTGGGGTTCTCAGAACGTTTGTTGATTTCAGGCAAGCAGGAGGCGTGCGCGAGCGATCGCTCGCCTCTCCTTGAGAGCCCTGATATCCACCTGTCCCGCCACCCCTGGAACAGAGCTCCACCCTGTATCTCAAAACTGAGCCTCGCCCGACCCCATACCGGTATGCTGATATTTTCAGATAGCATAGGCCGCTGATAATTAATGTTCCGTTTCCCATAACCAGCCTTCATCTATATTTTGAGGGCAGATAATTAAAATCCATGAGGGCTTTACATTTTCATAAGTAAAACTTGCTCAGTTTCTTCATATTTATACACAAATGGTTTGCAAGTTAATAATTAATAATTATCGCGCTCAGCATGTATATTTTTACCAGTAAGGTTACGAGAAACAAACAATTAATTAACAGTGGTTATATGATATCTGATACTGCATCCACTACACCCTGACTGGGTCCAAAAATTTGTAAACTGGGAACTTTTTCTGCTGATTCTCAGACAGGTCATCATTTTATTTTGGAATGTCAGAGTTGTCTCCCTGTCTCCACTCTTAGGTGAACAAACGTAAAATGCCCTCCAAGCAAGTATTTGGCATCAGATCATAATTAATCACTTCCGGGTCAGTGCCCACGACCTACATTTAGAAATTTGAGAGCAGATCTTTATGGATTTTATGAGCTGCGATTTTTCAGCATTTCTGATACATCTGATATTTCAACTTGCAGATGAGTCTTCAACCTGTACTTCCTGGTGTTGATTTGGGCCACTTTGGAAAAAGCATGGTGGATGAAGACATGGTCAGTGAAGGGTGAGAAGGCTCCCTGTTTACAAATTCAATGACATTCTGCAGAACCAGTCGGCTGTCAGTGGCAGTAGTTTGAAATTTCCATGGTCAACATCTGTCAAGACTTTCACTGGTAATGTCCCACAAGGTAAATATTGACATGCCACCAGGTGGAGTTATGCATTGTGAATTTTCTGGATTTTTGCCGATTTTTAATGCTAATACATAACAAGTAACGG